>JAPTGZ010009495.1:0-10160 GCA_029814645.1 Fowleria isostigma
AAGAAAAGGTGACTTTCAACCAAATATATTATCCGTTGAACATAAAACAATCATCTCCATTCACTGTCACTGATCCAACTCCATAGGTTTTATTAGTGAATCAATGTTGTAGAAGATGACGGTGTTTCCACGGTAACTACTGAGTCTCTGAACGTCCAAATGGGTCATATGTGATGTATGTGGCAGTTAATTAATGCAGAGCTGGCTGGCCCATTAGGCAATATAGACAAATGCTAAGAGTACCATGGCAGGAAAAAATAAGGAAAAAATTCCCCTTCTATACAATATGACAGACAAACCCATGTTTTGGATCACGGTACTGTGGCAGGAACCACTGCCTGTTTTAAAAAAATATTGATTAAATAATGTCTAAGTGGGGTAGCTCAAGATGAAATATCTTGGAACAAATCAAATAATCTTAAAAAAGTTAAGTCTCAATAAGTAAATAAATTAAATATATATATATATATTGTTTATAATAAATATTCCAAATTTGTCAGTTTATCCAAATCAGATATTCCTTGTTCTTCTGTAAAACTGTAACTTGCTGTAACATTAAACCATGCACACTGATAATCTGAAAATGTCAGATCTAGTGTAATCAGCTCATACTTTTACTTAAATAATTGATTATCTCTGTGTCATTGCATTTCTGGTGAATGTGCAGGTGTATAGGTCTGTGTGTGGATGCGTATTTGTGTGTATGTGTGTATGTGTGGATACATGTGTGGTTGTATGGGTGTCTGTGTGTGGGTGCTTGTGTGTATGTGGTTGTGTGGGTACAAGTGTGGTACATGTGTAGTGTATGGATGTCTGTGTGTATATGTGGGTGTGTGTATATGTGTGGGTGTATGGGTGTGTATGTGTGGGTGTGTAGATATATATGTGGGTGTATGGGTGTCTGTGTGTGGGTGCTTGTGTATATGTGGGTGTGTGGGTACATGTTTGGTTGTATGGGTGTCTGTGTGTGTATATGTGTGGGTGTATGGGTGTCTGTGTGTGTAAATGTGTGGGTGTGTAGATATATATGTGGGTGTATGAGTGTCTGTGTGTATTTGTGGGTATGTATATGTGGGTGTGTGGGTACTGGGCACTGCTGTCTCTCAGGGTGGGTGGGCTGGATCCCCGCACATTTGTCGTATTTCGGAATAATTTTAGGATGAATGGTGTGTGAAAGGTAGCCACTTGAAAATAGCCCCATTCATTTTGGATAAAAAAATTTGGCCAGTTTTTTGTTTTTTTTTGACAAAATCCATGCATCGGAATGTCAATCCAGATTGACGTCTTTGGAGACCAGGCTGCATATTTTTGTCCTAATATGTTTTGGTCTATTTCCAAAGCTCTGGACAGCATTTTTTTTCCAAACTTTTTTGTATAAGTCATAAAAAATATGATGAACAATAGTCTCCTAGACCTTGGATTAAATATAAGCACACAGGGAATAAAACTAACCAATGAAATGCACTATTATGTATCAATATAAAAGTGTATTATCACATTTCTCATTATTGTTTTTCTCCCAGACCCCTGTTAGAAAACAAACCCCTGGCTTCAGCGTGTCCAGACTGTTGTCCAGAGTGGAGGACTTGTATGAAACTAATGAACTGAACACAGACGATGAACGCTCCAACACCTAAACCACATAATACCTCTTATTCTTCTAATTCTTCTCCTCCCCGTCTCCTCCACCCCTTCATTACTTCACCTCTCCCCTCTTTATTCTCACTTTCCTCTCCCTCTGTTTCTTCCATTTTCTCTCCTCCTGTCACTTTCCATCTCCGGCTTTTCCACTACCCGTCCTCACCCCCCCTCACCCTTTTGTCTCTGTATCTTCACACCTCTTTTCTTTCTTCCTCACCCTCCCTTCCTTTTTTCTCTCTCTGCCTGCTGTCTGTCCTTGGGAACTGTTTTCCGAGTGTAAACTGTTAGCTCGGCTCCAGTCATATCTCAAACTCTACCATAAATCTAAAGCGGGGGTGTCCACCTCATTTTAGCTCAACGGCCACATACAACCCAATATGGCCAAGACGATAACAGTCACATTTAAGGAAATTACATTATGAAAGGGTTTACATCTACAGAGTTCCTGTAAAAATGGGAATAACTTAAACAACCTGAAATTTCAAAAGAAAAATAAGTGGAATTTTAACAATATTCTGCCTCAGTTTATCATTGACAAAAGTTTATTCCAACGTACAGATCACAGTAGATCTACAAACACATGAAACATTTAGTAACAGAAAGAATATTGTAAAATTGTACACTTTTTTTTTTTTTTAAAATTTTAGGTTTTTCATATTTTTTTAGGTTATTCATATTTTTCATTTAAATCATGTGGGTCGGTAAAATAAAAATAGTTCACAAAATCTGATAAATGTGTACACAAAAAACAGAAATATATAAAATATAACAAAAAACAAATATGGGTAAAATAAACAACAACAATGATATATATAGGACCAAAGGTCCTGTAGTTAAACGGCATATTTAAAGACATTAATTGACATTAGTTTGACCTTTCAAGGTCACTCAAGGTCAAAGGTCATGACACCAAATGAAAGCTCCTATGTGACTTCCTATCTATTGTCAATAATAATTATATCAATATCTTCAGCAGTTTAAGTTACATTGAAACGTGTCCCATTATAAACCAAAGAGGATTTTAAAAATGTCAAAAATTCATCAAATGTTTTTAAAAATCTATATTTCTGAATTCTTTAGACAGACTCTGTAGACCTTACCCCAAGGAACTTCTGCTGTGAATTACAGTTGATTCTGGGTAGCCGTTTTGGAGAAGAAGTTTCTAGAAATCTAGACATAGACGACCTTGGGTTTGACCTTTCAAGGTCACTCAAGGTCAAAGGTCATGGCACCAAATGACAGCCCATTAGTGACTCCCTATCTGTTGCCAATAGCAACTATATCAATATCTTTAACTGCTTAAGTTATAGCACTTTGGAATTTTTCCCATTTTAAACCAATGGGGATTTGGAAAATTTCAAAAATGTATAAAAACTTTTCAAAAAATCAATATTTCCCACTTCTGTGAATAAATATGATAGACCTTATTCCAAAGATGTTCCACAACAAAAATCAAGTCATTCTGACTGATGGATTTGGATACAAAGATTCTTGAATAATAGTTTATGGACGGACAACACCTGATACCAATAGTTCATCAGACTAAAAAATTAAACATGACCAAAAAATTAAACAAAAATTGAGAAAAAAAACAAAACAATGTAAAAATTACATTTGGTTCTCATAAGACATTTTCAGGTTGGTCATATTTGTTCATGTTATGCTTATTTTATTTTAGAGGTAGACCGATATATCAGCAGGTCTATATATGGATTTTTTTCAATATTGCTAAATTTATTGTCAAAGCCAATATTTGATCATTAGTATAAATTTGATAAGATATTTGATCAGGCACCTGTGTGGGCAGAACTTGAAGTTCAATAAATGTGAAAAGAGTTCTGTGTGTATTAATAATTTTATTTATATTGCTGCATCAAAATTTTAATTATATGAGTTTTTCAATAGTATTTCTAATTATCAATGTGCTTTAAAAAATAAAAATAAACACATCAGCCTTTAATATCAGCTGTAGATATCAGCCATTGCCTGACCAAATTTTTTAAAATCAGCTTCTGCCTTAGAAAAATCTATTTCTGGCGACTTCTAATTTTGTTAAAGGATAGTTTGTAAATGTAAATATTGATGTAATTTTTGTTTTTTTTTGGCACTGAAACACAAACATTTATTGTCGTCTTTATTCCCGGTGTGTTTGCATGTAATACAACGGACAGGACTAAAGTTCATCAGACTGATTTAGGACTTATACAAAAAACTTTGGCAAAAAATGCATCCCAGGGCATTGGAAATAGACCAAAACATATGATTACAGAAATGTGCAGCCTGGTCTCAAAACATGTGAGTATATTTTTACGTCTGTACTTTACTCAAGTCCATTTTTCTGACCACTTCTTATTTTACTTTATGCATTCAAACCTACAAGTTACCATTTGAATACTATCTTTATTTTTACTCTCCACATTTTTAAACATTCTTTATTTAAGTATAAGTATATAAGTATTTCATTACTTTAGTGCATTTGATTACATTTTAACATATTGTGGCAAGTTTGCCACATTGCATTATGGGTATCCGGTTATGTCATTTATGTGCTCTTTTTATGAACAGAGTTGTGTTTGTATAATAAATTTGAGGTTTATTTGTGTTTGTAATGTTTATTAACTGTTTTATCATTGTTTTCTCATTTTTTTTCACCATAAGTGAGAGTTATAAGGAGAATAATCTCTTACCTCCTGTTAAAGTGTTGTTATTTTTAAATATTAATGTTTGTCAAGATAAAAGCACTTCCACTACTACATATAAGACACTGAGTGAACTTCCTCAAACTTCTGTTCATGCTACAATATATCATTACAGTTTTCGGAAATGACTGAGTACAAATACTTCATTCCAGTACTTGAGTACATTTGTACTTCTCTGTACATAACCAGAGGTGATAAAAGTACTTGTATTCTGTATTTAAGTTGAAGTATAGCTACCTGTGTGAAAAGATACTCTCATACAAGTAGAAGTAATTATTCAACCCCTGTACTTAAGTAAAAGTAAAAAAGTACAACTTCTCCACTGTAGTAAAGTACAGAAGTAAAAAGTAAAACTGCATTTTTGTCATGAATGAAACAACCAAACAAAACCATAAAAGTTTCATTTTCTAATTCCACAGTGAATGACGCGATGTGTTTAACATACTGTCTCATCCAGTTAGTTTGAAAAAGTAACGAGTTTATTCTGAGAACTTTGAATTTAAAATCAACAATATCAATGTTTGATTTAATAATCATTGTTCACATGTTCAACCAGACGTGGTAAATGTACTCACAGTTGGTACTTAAGTAGAAGTACAGCGACTTGTGTGAAAAAATACTCTTTTTAAAGTAGAAGTGTTTATTCAACTTCTTTACTCGAGTGAAAGGAAAAAGGTACAACTTCTCAATTGTAATAAAGTACAAAAGTAAAAAGTAAAAGTGCATTTTTTTTTATTTTTATTTTTTGCCATGAATGAAACAATCCCTATGTATGTCTGAAAAAGTAACAAGTATACTCTGAGAATGTAAGGAGTATAAAGTACAGATATTTATGCAAAAATGTTAGGGAGTAAAAGTTTAAATTTTGCCAGAAAAACAAATACTCAATTCAATTACAGATGCCTAAAACATGTACTTAAGTACTTGGTTACTTCCCCCCTCTGTACTTAACTGAACTGGTTCTGACACCTTTGATCGTTAAGACCTTCAGTGTAATTTCTACATTTCTTAAATCCATCCCAGGGGCCTGGATCAGACCCGGTTCTGGTCCCCGGGCCGTATGTTTGACACCTGACATACCGACTAGCGTGGGGTCAACCTGTTCGCACATTTTCTCCTTTTCTGCCTTTGTTTTTTTTTCTTTACTCCAGTGCCTCTTCTTGTGGTTCTCTCCTCTTTTGCCGGTTGGTAGGGGGCCCGGGGCCGGGTTGGAGGGTCCCTGATAGACGAGCGGGCCCTCAGACAGCTCGGTCTGGGCTATGGGGGGAGTCAAACAGAGCTATTGATGCAGGAGAATAGCCCGGCCCGGCCAGGAGGAGGGCCGAGTCCAGCCCACGCAGCGTGAGACGCGGCATCATGGGAAAGACGAGCGAAGGGGAGCCGAGGGCCGGCCCGCCTCCTCATACAGGCTGCACCGAGCCGCGCCCCCCCCCCCAAATACAAAGTGGCCTTCTGTGCAGCCGCTCCATCCTACAAACATCCAACAATACTGGTTACTCTGACAGGATGAGGTTTCACTTCCATATTAATCAGAGCTCGGCAGGAAATAAACGACCCCGAATTGTTTCCTCTGGTTGGAGTGGTGACGGAGCAGAGCCGGACTCCATCAGTCCAGCCTGATTTAGCAACGCATGTCAACAACCCACCACGGTTTTCCCCTTTTCTTTGACTAATCATCATAAAATCCACTGGCAGGAGTTTCACTGATGACTTCAACCACATTAACTAATGAGGACACATGCAACGTATACTGAAGACAAGTAACTGAGTACAAACAGAGTACAAATACTTTATCACAGTACTTGAGTATATTTTTACTTCTCTACTTTAAACAACACCTTGTTTTTAATGCATTTCATTACTTTTTACTGCATTTGATTACTTTGTAGAACATATTATTGCAGTTTCAGGAAATAACTGAGTACAAATACTTCATTACAGTACTTGAGTATATTTTTACCTCTGTATTTAAGGCTTGATACCCAGTTTTTAATGAATTTATTACTTTTTAGTGTATTTGATTACTTTGTAGAACATATTTTGCGGTTTCAGGAAATAACTGAGTACAAATACTTCATTACAGTACTTGAGTATATTTTTACTTTTCTGTATTTTAGGCTTGATACTTTGTTTTTAATGCATTTCATTACTTTTTAGTGCATTTGATTACTTAGTAGAACATATTACTGCAGTTTCAGGAAATAACTTCATTATATTAGGCTTAATACCTTGTTTTTTAATGCATTATTTTAAGCACATATTATTGCAATTTTAGGAAATAACTAAGTACAAACACTTCATTGTGAGTATGAGTATATTTTTACTTCTGTGTACTTTACCTGAGTACATTTTTCTGACCACGTCTTATTCAAACTTGTACAAGTTTTCATTTAATCACCATCTGTACTCTTTACTCTTTACATTTTTTAACAGGCTTTATACCTTGTTTTTAATACTTTTCATTACTTTAGTGCATTTGATTACTTTTTAGCACATATTGTTGCAGTTTTGGGAAATAACCGAATACAAATACTTCATTACAGAGTACATTTTTACTTATCTGTACTTTATTCAAATATATTATGAAACAGTTCAGATCAGTAGATGGTTTAGGTCTTTATGGATTTAAATAAATAGTGTCATTGCCTAAAACTAAGTAACCTGGTTATGTTGTGGCTTTTATATCATTAAACAATAAAGCATAATGAATGGAAAAACCACCCCTAATTACACACACGGGACGTCATTTAATCTCATTAATCCAGTTTTATTTTTGGAATGTGTAGATTTTGTCTTTATATATTAAAATATACAATAAAATATGTATTAAAATCAGATTAATTGTTCCTCTAGAGACTTTATGCTCCACAAAAAACCCTCTAAATCCAATTTTTGTCTGTTATATTCACTGTGATCATGGCGTTACCATTAACCCTTAAAGACCCAAACATCCATCACCGACCAAAACCATCTACTGATCTAAACCATTTAAGACCTGTTGATCCATTAAACCTATCAATACATGTAAATAACTGGTGTAAAAATATAGTTATTCATCTTTTCATTTGGACGATCAGAGGCTCTGTAGTTACCATGGAAACACTGTCATCTTCTACAACATTGCTTCACCAGTAAAACCCATGGAATTGGATTAATGATGGTAGATGAACACACTGGGTTTATACGCAATTAATGATAAATGTTATGAAAAAAGTATTTTTTCTGCAGTTTTTTTCTGTTTTTGATATAGTTACAGATATTCTAATATCTGTAGAAAAAAAGCTTTTATTAACATCTACATGATCATGGAATTAAATACAGGAAAACAGCTGATTTTCACTGAAAAATGCAAAATGCAGAAGATAATGCTATGATAAATAGCTATAAATCAGTTCAGAAAAGTCAAATTTAGAGAAAAACATAAATAAATTGCCTGAGTAATAAAAAAAAAAAATATTTGGGAGTTATGACAAAAGTAATTGTGGGTCTTTAAGGGTTAAAATCTTACCATTTCATTGGAGTTGGATCAATGACAGTGGATAAACACACTTAGTTTATTTTCAGTTAATGAGAGATTTTATGGAAAACATCACTTTTTTCTTTAATTTTTCTAATTTTAATATAATAACCCTCAACTTTAATCTGAGTTTTAAAGAACATTTTTATGATCAGTAAATTAAATACAAGAAAGCACTTCATTTATGGAGATAAAATGCAAAAGACAGAGGATAATATTATAATAATTGGTAATAAATCACATAAAAAAGGTTAGATAGAAACAAAATTACATTTGCAAACAGACATAAAAGTAGCGCTGGGGCTTTATGGGTTAATCTGCTGGAAACTAAAAGCATCTCCTGGTCCTACATCTTCAGTAACTTCAGAGCAACTATCAGTAATCAATCCATAAAGACACAGCAATACTTTTGTGTCCGTTCCCAAATGAAATAATCTTGATATTTAACATTTTTAACCATAAAGACTCAAACATCCACCATCAACCAAAATCATCTACTGATATAAACTCTTTAATCCCTGTTGATCCACTAATAAATGTAAATAATTGGTGTAAAATACAGTTATTCATCTTTTTATGGTCTTGAGATATGACCTATTTGGACATTCAGAGGCTCCGTAGTTACCATGGAAACACCATCATCTAGTACAACATTGATTTATCAGTAAAACCCATGGAATTGGATCAATGACAGTGAATGGACACACTGGTTTTATGTTTAGATAATGATAGATTTTGCTGAAAAAGTCACTTTTTCCTGTTTTTGATCTAATAATCCTCAACTTTACTCTAAACTTTTATAAATATCTGCATGATTAGTAAATTAAATGTTGAAATATACCTGTTAACACTGAAAAAAACACAAAATACAGAAGATAATATTACAATAAATGGTGATAAATGACTTAAAGATGGTTAAATATAGAGAAAAATGAATTTAGGAAGTGTCAGAAATGTCACACTGGGTCCCTATGGGTTAAATAATTTAAGAATAAATAACCATGAAAAGATAAAAAAAAAAAACAACAACTGTATTTTACACCAATCATTCCAAGGTGTTGATAGGTGTAATGATTCAGAAGTTATTGAACATTTCAGATCAGTATATGATTGGGTTGGCAGTGTCTGTTTGGGTCTTTAAGGGTTAAAATCCCACAGAAACACAGTGTATATGTGTGGAAAATGACAACTACAGAGTCTGAAAAACAACAGAAGCAGGAGTGCAGAACCGGTGTCGATGATCAATAACATAATGATTGTTCTCTCTACCCTTCTCTCCTTGCATGAGTACCCACAAACCCACTCCACCTCCACCTCCACACCCCCGGGGCTGAGCGCCATCCCCTCAGACCCGCCTCCACCAGTAGAGGGCACTTGAGTCACACCTCGTCCTCCGGTGAACGTATGGCGACGTATACATCCAACACAAACACTTCCACCACCACCACCACACCCAAAACCAAGACACATAAAGGGCTGAGGCTGGAGGATGGAACCCTCTGGAAACACAGGCGAGCTCATTTTGGGGACATGAAATCAATTAGAAACACAAAGAGAAACACACACATTTTGTTTTAATTAAAAATTCATCATTCTCCCATAAATGCCAGCTCCTGTGTCAAAAAACCCGCAAGTCTTTTCTGTACGTACACAACATGGATCACAGCTGTGTTCATTAAAATTAAACACAAATTAATCATTTAAATTATACTATATGCTCATGCTTTTTCTATAAATATTCCAGTACAGATTTCATTATATACATGTGTGTCTCACCGAGTACAATAATGAATTTCTGCCAGGAACTTTAAGAATAAAAAAAAAGGGGGGGGTTTGAGGCTGTCTACAGACAATAATTACAAAGCAGGACATGGAAAAATGGGTATTCAAAGAAAATGAGAGCAAAGTAAATATTGTTTTTAAGGAACCATGAAGGAGTAGACGCTGGATGTGGCTGGAGGATTAAATGTTCTTGGGTCTTTGTGGCACTTTTGGTCAGTTTATTTTGGAGGGAGTGTCCTAATTTAGAACATTCAATGTTATACTGTACAGCTGGACAGACGCTGTAACGAGTAAAACAGACATTTACTGGTAAAAATATCATAGTTTATGTTCAGAGGGATGATGTATTTCTAAGTCGAGGTTCATTGTGTAACAGGATTAAGATAAAATGAAATGAGTTCCATAAGGCATGTACTCATATTATATATATATATACATATATATATATATATATATACCATAATAATACCATAATATTATATAAATAATGACAACTCCAAACTTTCCTCTATGTTTTAGAG
>JAPTGZ010009518.1:0-10158 GCA_029814645.1 Fowleria isostigma
AATGAAATTGTGACTAACATTGGTTTCAGTTATGTGACGATAAAGTGAAAATTGTCCATTTTTCCCATTTATCTTGACACCGTTCTTAATTTTTTTCTTCCAATTTTTGACTTTATTCTTTATTTATTATTTCATTTTTTTCTTTCTTTATTTCTTTTAAAGATATTTTTATACTTAATTTTTGTTTGTTTGTTTAATTTTTCAAAAAAAATGTATAATAATAATAATAATAATACATTTTGACTGTTTTTTCCAAGTGATGATTGTTGCCACGGGAAAAAGAAAAAACACCAGAAAACCAAAATATTCCATGGGTCGATCTACATGGGTTGTTCTAGTAGGCATCCAAAAAGGAAAGAGTTAAGAGATAGAAACATGCAGCTCCGTGACCAAATGGAGTCTATGGTTGTACAGCAGGTGGATTAATGCCAGGGAACAGAGGCACTGAAGGGAAGGTCTCAATAACACACATAATAACACACTCAGATACAGCAGCGGAGGCATCCTGAGTCCCCTGGAACCGGCCTCAGCAGCACCAGCCTTATGTCCTCGCTAAAATCTTGTGAGAGGTGACAAAAAGCTACCAGCCAGAGAATTAGGAGCCTTTGTCGAGCAGCCACTCATCACTGGGAGGCTCCTTTCTCTTCCAAAATCCCAGATGTCGAATGAACAAAATGTAACCGCAACCCAAACTCAGATATCTGAACCAGCACTTCCATGTGGGATTCAGAGACAGATTCACTGACATTACACTGCGCATTCTACCAGTCACTGGGGGTGGGAGAGTGTTCACTGCAGGTTCAACAGGCTGATGCAAAAACACAGATACACTCTAAAAACATAGGATACTAGTAGTCAGCCATGTCAGTTACAATAACACAAATAACTAGGGATGCACGATGTTGGCAGAACTGGTGACATGGGTGTACAGCACTGCGATAATGATAGCATTGCAATATTTCTTGTTCACCTAAACAAATACTAATTTCATTTACTAAGAAAAATGTTCCTATACAATGTTGCGATGAGCAAATTGTTTGTATGCTGACTCAATTATTTAGAATTTAACACAATAAGTCAATTACACAATTCTGTCCAACCTGGTAGGGATTAGAGCTGCACAATATATAATTTGAGCATCGTCATCACAATGTACGTATGCGCAATAGTCACTGCAACAGAGAAGGCAAATGAACTCAACTTGTTTTTGTCTAGTTTCAAGGGTACCTGACACACACTGCGAACAGTGATCCACCAATCACAATCATTCAGTCAGCTGGAACAGACCATGCCCCTGCACATGGAGTGAGTCACTGGTAACGACATTGAAAAATGAGCAACAAACAAAGAGAAAATTACCAAAAATAACAAAGAAATTACTGAAAATAGAAACTTGGTGCCAAAAAAAAAAAGCAACGTCAGCTATCTGGAATTATTTTGGCTACAAGACAGATGAAACTGAAACACATGTTCTACATCAACAGTATCTTACACTTGACACAACAAGAGGAAACACGACTAATGTATTTGACCATTTACATCGGCATCACACAGCTACTATATCCTCCTGAGTATTTTTTCATATCGCAATATATATCGCAGGGTTAAAAAAAAAAATCACAATGTCAGTTTTTTCCAATATCGTGAATCCCTAGTAGGGATGGATACTGAATTTGGTACTTTCATTGGTACCAACCGAATTCCATCAGTACTACCGAGTATCAGTTCACATAAAGTCAAACGGTACCACATTTCGGTACTTGAATGCATCCTTGCACTGTGTGTGTCAAAGACTGAGTGAATGTATTGAGCTTTGCATGGATGTCTCCGGTGGACGTGGCCATCACTTTGGGTCCACATTGGGTGGTGTCCGCCTCGAGTGCGTGAACATCCGTGGAGTCAAGTACGCCCAACTTTGTGGGTGCCTTTATTCGTGGGCCCCTGGGTTACCCAGGTGGGGCAAGTCAAATAATTCCTTAAATATGGGTCCTGTAGTTTAAAAAAAAAAAAAAAAAGGCAACTAATGGAAACACCTCAAACCTGAGGAAACAGTCAAACAATCTACACCTGACAGTTGAGGAATGAACAATACTGGAAAGAACCAAAGGAGCACAGGCTCCGCCCCCCACGCCAGGCACCAACACTGGACCTGCTGAGCATGTGCAGTCCAGTTCAAGTCTGTTGGTAGGAGGGACAGTCTCCACCATCCAGTGATGATGTTGCTTGTGTAAATAGCTGCCACAAAAACACATTCCGTTCTGCTTTTGCCAGATACTCAATTTAATAGGCACATCCTGACTGTGTAAAGACAGCTGTATGTTTTGGCTTTTTTGTGTCTCTGTGGGACTTAAGGCTAGAAGATGTTCACGAGAAAACAAAACGGTCATGGAAAGTCGGTTGATAAATAAAAGGATGCGGAGGAGGAGTGAGTTTTGTGGTTCATCTCCATCAGGCAAGAGGAGCCGCAGAGGAAACTTCAGATCTCTTGGCCACTCGGCTGTGCGGAAGAATGAGCAGCGCCGAGGCAAGTGGCGATGCCAGAGCGTCTTAATGAACACGGTCCTGGCTGGGAGTGTGTGTTAGCAGGAGGGTGAAGGGGCCAGGCTGTATAATGTAACACTGACACTCAAGGAACGCCGTCCAGAGTTGTCCCTTCCATTGAGCTGCAGGACAATTATAGCAAACAAGTGTAACAAATGCACAATGTTTAATTCAGAGCATCCTGCACTCTTCAGCAGCCGCTTCACGCCAACAGTATTCATTACTGATCCTCAAAATACACATCGATTTTTAATGCAACGGCCCTGGTGTATACACTGCTTTATTTTTACAGACAAATGATCATTTTTGAGATTTATTTTACCTTTTTGAGTCATTTTGACTTCGGCTTTGAATGACTGCATCAGTTTACATCTTTACAATCTAAACCCAGAAAGAACCAGTGCTCCATTTATGGCAGTTCCAATTTTTTTTTCCTCTCTATTTAGCTTATCTTAAGTGATTTATCACCATTTATTGTAATATTATCCTCTGTATTTTGCATTTTTTTCATTGACTATCAGGTATTTTTCTATATCTAATTCACTGATCATGTAGATGTTCATAAAAGCTTAAATTAAAGCTGAGGGTTATTATATCAAAAACAGAAAACACTGACTTTTTCACCAAAGATATCAATAACTGAACATAAAAACAAGTATCTCCAGCCACCGTCACTGAGCCAACTCCATGGAATTTACTGGTCAATCAACGTTGTAGAAGATAACGTTGTTTCCATGGTAACTACGGAGCCTCTGAATGTCCAAATGGGTCATATTTGATGACCATGAAGAAAGGACAAACTGCATTTTACACCAATTATTTACATGTATTGATAGGATTAGTGGATCAACATGTATTAAACAGTTCAGATCAGTAAATAGTTTGGGTCTTTATGGGTTAAATTTCAAATAAAATCAGGCCAAAGAGAAACAACTGAAAAAATACTTATCATTTCACAGTGTCACTCTGTACTGCGGTCATAACTAACCAATATGGCCAAAATATCATCATAAATATTGGAACATTTTGTGCCTTAAGGGCTTACTTTATTACATTCTCAGTTCAAAAAGTTGCAAAATGTTAATGTTTTCTTTCACTTAAGTTACAAATCCATAAATTGATGTCAAAAAACATATTTAATCATCATCATTTTAAATACAAATATATACAATACTCTACTATTTAGTGCAAACAATAAATAATAATAGTTCAGAGCCATATTTTTAGCAGGATAACATCAGCCGGCTCTACTGCTGAGTATCATAAAAATGTCAAATCGTTTCTTTAATGTTTTAAGAGTCATCTGACCATCAGTGACAGTTCATTTATTATTATCATTTTCCTTTTATCACTCAGCCCAATATTTATTTATATTATGACTCTTAATTTTGAATCTGTAAAACAACTGTAAATAGTATTTATAGCTTTTTTGACTTGTTTCTATTTTTGATTTGGCCCTTTTTTGCTCGTGTGCTTTGTTTATGCTCCACTGTTGCTGCTGTAAATCTGGAATTTCACTCTTGTGGGAATAATAAAGGAATATCCTATCTTGTATCTTAGAGGTTTGGTTTGGAAATGTTTTACATTTTATTCCTTTATATAATTGTTTTTACTGACCTTTTTACAGTTCATACATTCATAATTTACATTTTGTTACATGTGTGTGGTGTGGTTCTGAATGTGGATGTGAGCAGTTTGAGAGCAGACAGGAGAATAAAGGGTTAAAGGGTGAAAAGGTTGAGAAGCCGAGCATTAGCTGAAGAACACTAGGCTGCATAAAGCAAAGCCTGTTTCCTGTTGTGTGGTTTTCTGAAGTGGCCACCCTTGATGCTATAGATGAACGGTATTTCATGGCTCAGAGGCGCCTCGGTCCTTGAGGCCTCGTCCAAGTGTGGACCTGAGTCATGGGACTTTCTCCCTTTGGCTTTGTAAGGAAACATTCTTTAATAAAGCAGACGGAGCAGAGGAGCTCATTCCTGGAATACCTGCTGCTGCACCAGGAGGCCAACGCTGGAATCTAAACATTCCACCTGACACCATATCCACCTCAACATAACTCACCTTTACACAATATAAATGAGGTGAGGTCTGACACACCACAGGGGTTAGGTACTTTTCATGTGCATCAGAAAGTCAAAAGTTCACTTTAATTTGCCTCTACGTGAACTGTTTTAATGATAAGCCAATATTAAAACACACCAAAGATGAATGAATCGAAGATGAGACTAGAAAGGCTACATAAAAACGAGGCTGGAAATACAGACGAGTTATAAAATGGTAAATGGTCATAATTATATCGCGCATTTCCACACTTTCATGGTTCCAAAAGCCCTTTACAAAGCCTCACATTCACCCAGTCACACACACACACACACACACACTCTTACAAGTGATAAATAAATGCATTAGCTGTAAAATTAACATGAACAGTGACACTACCTATACACATTTAGTTTCTATTGTAACCATTTTACCATGGGGGGCCAATGATAGACTTGATTTTGGGGCAAACCTCAAGTGGACAGTTGAGGAAATGCAGGTTTTGGCTCTTCAATCAATCAATCAATCAATCAATCAATCAATCAATCAATCAAAATTTATATAGCACTTTTCCTACATGGTATACACAGCACAAAGTGCTCTACCCCCCCACACACACACACACACACTGTCCCATTGTTGTAAATTAACAAAAAAAAAAGGAATAAAAACAGTATTAAAAAGTAAGAGCTTAATTAAAAGCTAAACTAAACAGACAGGTTTTAATGTACTTTAAAAATATGAACACTCACAGCAGACCTCAGGTAGACTGTTCCATCGTTTGGGGCCACAGAAGCTGAATGAGGCCTCTCCGTGAGCTTTAGGATGTTTTTATTATACTGGGTATCTGGATCTGTGCTGTACTTGGATACCATCACACCTTTTCTGCAGATGTTGCGTTCTCAAGCACGTAACGCGGCCCATGCCCAAGTACGAGTGGGCGTTACAGGAACGAAACAGTAGGTGGCGATGTGGAAGGGACTGTGTCGTTATCCAACAAACCCGGAAGTCAGAAAAAGACAAAAGCCAGGACATACTTTTCAACTTGTTAGCGTGTTTGAGGTAACATAAAGAAGGGTGACCTTTGTTGACCCTGATATATCACCGACCGATCCGTTGATAAGGCAAGTCTGTGCTGTATAGATCCAAGGCTTTTTCTGGAGAAGACAACAGTTAAGGAGTTTGTTCACCGCTCTATTTGCTGAGTGGCGATAGGTTCATGTCCGTACAAATCACTTTCACATTGTGTAACGTACCATACTGGAGTCCACGCCATCCATACTCAGGACTACCTTCTCAGATGGACTCTGGTACGGTATTCGCACATGGAACGTCTGCATTGATTGAATTCAGCAAGCCCGAGTCCGTAGCGTTCTCGGATACGGATTCGGGTAAACAGTGTAAAAACGCCCGTAGTGTGGACTCTAGGAACAGTTCAAACATTACTACCTGAGTTCCTGAGGGTCCAACAGGGCAATGTTTATGTTAAAAGCAAATCGGATAAATAAATAGGGCAAAAACCATTAAGAGTTTTATAAACCAATAAAAGCATTTTAAAATCGATCCTGAAGCTCACAATGCTCCTTCGACAATGCCTACAGTTTTCAGCTCCGGAGGTTGCTTTGTGTAGTCCTTATAATCGAGCCCTACACCAGTTAAAGTCCTCATTACTGGGGCTGTTTGTCTGGAGAAAATAAATACGCAACAAAATAAATGAACCAATGGGCGGATCCAGTACCTGTGAGACAGCCCAGTTAGCCCCAGAACACTAAAAGTCCAGGGCCAGTTAAATGAGTCCTTCCTCTCCTGAACAGAAAAGGTCACTCAGAGTAGACCTACCCACAGGCACCTACGCCGAACTGATGATAGAAGGAAGGGTGGAGCTGATTTAATCGACATGACTCTGCACTGCATGCATCTTTCAAAATACGAACATAGACACTGCACCATGCACTCAGAACATCTGACTCATAGCCTCTTATGCATGTAATATCAGCGCTCCTCTTTGAACACTTTCTGTTGCGCTCCACAAACCGTAACAAAAGGAAGAAAAAAAAACCAACAAGTTACAACATTTTGCAGGTTTCTCTACTGATGAGTGGTATGTGGAGTAAACAGTGGTGTGTATGTTTGTGTCTGCCAGGGCAAATTCAAGCCACAGTGCTGTGTAAACAACATACCAAGTGGTATTTGGGTTAGACAGGAAGAGGTTGGAGCAACAACACCTCTGCTAAAGAGGGAAATGCACAGCAACAAAGATTAAGCAACTAGAAAGAAGTCAACGAGGAAACGGGCCACACACAGCCGAATGCACAAGGTTACAAAACGGATCACAGCAGACTTCTCTTGTATTAAAATGGTGGTAAAACTCCACGTAATTCATCCAGTCCTGAGACTTGTATACAATACTCTATACTAAAAATAGAAATACTGATTTCCGTGAATGTAGGTGAGGCGTATGTAAGTATTTAGCTTCTGCCTAAGCCTGTTCAGTCTTCAGAATTCAGTCGGTCAACTTAAAATCCGCTTTATTGTTTGTATATATTTTCTGTGTTGTGGCTGATGACTCAATAAACCTAAACTTGAACCTGTACTGCAGTAAAAGGGACAAAATCCAGGGTCTTTAATGTTCTCAAAGTCAACAGTCACACTTTGAAGGACATTTCAAGCTTGTCTGTGTGTAGAGTCAACTGACCCTTACAGACTATTAACCCATAAGGACCCAGTGTGACATTTATGGCACTTCCCAAATTAATTTATCTCTATATTTAACTGCCCTTAAGTGGTTTATCACCATTTATTGTAATATTATCTTCTGTAATGTGTTTTTTTCAGTGAAAATCTGTTATTTTCTAACATTTAATTTACTAATAAAGCAGATGTTCGTTTGAGCATCGTCATCGTAATATACATCAGTCGCATCGCAGATCCTGCAATGTAGGAAGCCAATGAACTCAACATGTTCTCATCTAATTTAACTGTACCAGACTCATACTGGGCACAGCAATCCACCAACCATAATCGATTTTAATCAATGTGTGGAAGTAGATCACGCCCCTGCACATGGAGTGAGTTGCTGGTAACAACATTAAGAAATGAACGAAAGTGAGAAAATCACCATAAAGGAAGACGAAA
Organism: Fowleria isostigma; assembly: GCA_029814645.1. Lineage (NCBI taxonomy): Eukaryota > Metazoa > Chordata > Actinopteri > Kurtiformes > Apogonidae > Fowleria > Fowleria isostigma. The sequence continues at coordinate 7,717 of JAPTGZ010009518.1, forward strand.
ATCACTGGAAATGAAGGAAAAAAATCACCAAAAACAAAGAAAATCACCGAAAATGAAGAAGGAAATCACCAAAAACAAAGAAAATTACCAAAAACACAGAAAATCACCGAAAATGAAGAAGAAAATCACCAAAAACAAAGAAGAAAATCACTAAAAATGAAGAAAATCATCAAAACAAAGAAAATCACCAATAAGATAATGAGAGTAAATGACAGCTGTGTGTGGTAAACTGATCTTTTTATTATGTATTCTCCACTTATACATCTGTAAAATGCTAATGTTCTTTTTTTTTTCCATATACCCTACTTACTCTGTTATTTAATCACTTATTTAAATTAAATAACATCAACCTGTCCAGGGACTAAAGGTGGAAATTAGCTTCTGCTATAACTTGGCACCAACATCTTTCCTTATAGGTCAATAGGTCTGTAGGTCAATGTATTGTCGTACAATGTCCCTGTTCAAATAAAACCATACCGTACCATAAACAAGAGAAAATCCCCAAAAATGAAGATTTGTTTGACCATTTACGTCAACGCCACACAGCTATTATGTCACAGAAAATGACTGAAAACAAAGAAAATCACAGAAAATGAGGAAGAAAATGACAGAAAACAAAGAAAATCACAGAAAACAGAAGAAAAAAACAGAAAACAAAGAAGAAAATCACAGAAAAGAAAGAAAATGAAAGCAAACATAGAAGAAAATCACAGAAAACAAAGAAAATGACAGAATATAGACAAAAATCCCTAAAAACAAGCAAGAAAATGATAGAAAACAAAGAAGAAAATGACAGAAAACAAAGAAAATGACAGAAAACATAGAAGAAAAACAGAAAACAAAGAAAATGACTGAAAACAAAGAAGAAAAATCACAGAAAACAAAGAAGAAAATCACAGTTTTAAGACACAACCAGAGGGACCATAATAATGTATTTGACCATTTACGTCGGCACCACAGCCAAATATATCCTCCTGAGTATTTTTTCATATTGTAATATATATCGCAGGGTTAAAAATAAATAAATCGTAAGGTCAGTTTTTTCTAATACCGTGCAGGCCTAGTGAAAACTCGGTGGTGAAGCGTTGTGCTTGGTTACTGGGTCTGTGCGGTTTAATGTGCAGCTCTGGCAGAGTGAGCCACAGATTAGTTGTCAGCAGTGTTTCTGAGTACTTGTCCCTGACTGTGTCTGGCAGAAATCCTGTTTAAATGTAGATGACAGAGCTTCTCCTCCAGCTCACAGTTTCTCTTCCTCTTTATTTTCTTTCCATCCCTCTTTTATTTTGGCTTTGTGACTGTCTCTTTTTTTTTTGCTGCAACTGCAGTGAATCCGCAGATATTCGACAGACTGTGACGCCTACTGAGCAGAACAGAACCCCAGAAAAAAAAAAAAAAAAACATCATATATATAGGAGGAAAATGTTCGGCAAACAGAAAGTAGGTACTAATCCCAAACACAAAGTTCAGAGGAAAGATGTCTAAAATGTGGGGTAACACTGGATTGTTTATTTATGCGAGCTGTTCCAAAATAAAGATCCAAAACAGTAGGCTATCATTTATTCAGAATCGAACGCCCCACACACACACATTTGAAAATCCTAAGAAGGAAAGCATGCCCCGGAGGCTTTTCCTCTAACCCAGTAAAGCCTCAAAGCATTTCACAAAGAAAAATTACCATGTCAGCATGTGAGCAGTGTAGGATAATGGCCACAGCGCCTTTACCGACAGGAGATCTACAACCAAATGCTATCGCTAACCCAAACATCTGGACCCATCTGCAAGCAAACAGAAGGACGACATAATACAAATACTTGATATTCTCTGGAGAGACGTCTGTGCAAACCATGACCATATCAAACAGAAGCACTGATCACTGGGAGAGACAGACTGTCCCCATACCAAAAGCATTATTCCCCGTGTGTTTGCATGTAATCCGAGGCACAGGAGACTATTGTTCATCAGACTGACTTATGACTTATACAAAAAACTTGGGCAAAAAATGGAAAGTGTTGGAAATAGACCAAAACATAGTATTGCAAAAATGTGCAGCCTGGTCTCGAAAAATGTGCTGTTATATGGATTAACATTCCGATGCACAGATTTTGTTAAAATTGCAAAAAAAACAGCTAAATTTGTCCATCTGAAATGAATTGGGCCATTTCCAAGTGGCTACCATTCCCACACGATAGATCCTAAAATTATTCCGAAAGACGACAAATGTGTGGCCTGGCCCGAATATGTGTGACATGTCGTAATGATATCTCATACGATTTTCACATCAGAACACCAATACCAAACCCCATTCACATACAATGGGAACAGAATAGTGACAGCTGATTGGCTGAAATCGGCCCACTCGAACTTTGAGTGGAAAGGGTCGTGTTTTTGGTGGGAGTTTTTTAAAATCAGTATCAGTACAATCAGTATTTTCAAACCTGGACC
>JAPTGZ010009556.1:0-10154 GCA_029814645.1 Fowleria isostigma
TGCTGGTGAAAGCGCGTACACGTGTGGGCAGGAGGAGGAGGGGCAGAGCCGTGGGTGATCGCGGCTTAGTCCCAGACCAAGACCGGTCTCGAGAACTACATCACTAGGTAACAGTTCAGTATAACATTAGAGTCATTATGGCCTTTAGAAAAATATTGTTTGGGGAGGTGGGGTAATGCACTACAGGCTCCTGTGATGCCTTATAAGTAGTTTTGAAACCAGTACTTTTACACTTTTACTTGAGTAAAAAGCTTGATTTGATACTTCAACATCTACAGAAGTCTTTTTAAATCTAGTATCTATACTTCTTCCTGAGAAAATGATTGTGAATACTTTTGCCACCTCTGATTATATCAGACATAGAGAGAAAAGAAGAAAAGTGACTTTTTCTGCAAAATATACCAACAACAAAACAGAAAAACAAGTGTGTCCATCCACTGTCATTGATCCAACTCCATGGGTTTTACTGGTTAATCAATCAATGTTGTAGAAGATGACAGTGTTTCCATGGTAACTATAGAGTCTCTGATCATCCAAATGGGTCATATCTGATGACCATGAAAAGATGAATAACTGTATTTTACACCAATTTTTTACATGTACTGTATTGATTGGAATTTTTTGGATCACTAGGTATTAAACAGTTTAGATGGGTAGATTTTTGTTGTCACAAGATGTTTGGGTCTTTTTGAGTTAACCCACAACTAAACAGCATAAAAAGTCTATTTTAACAGTTCAATATCCTCACAACAGACATACTGTACATATAGTTATGTAAACTTTATGTTAAAATTTCATGTAAAAACACTAAGAATCTTGTTTTCTCATTTTCTCTGCAGAATCAGTACATCCCGTAATTGATGTAAGTCAATCAACCACAACATACATTTTCAAAGTCAGATTAGCAGACTGTGGAGAAGAGAACCTTATTCCACCGCCATTGTAACTTAACCAAGCCTATATCTGCGGTTGTTTTCTGGGATTTTAATCATGACATTGACTGATATCACCTGGTCTCACATTGGCACACGGCCCAGACAAAGAATCTGCCAACTTATACATTTCTCCAAGTCAGACAAATTGGAAGGTGAATACTGGCTTCCACTTTTTGGAGCTGTTCAATAAGCACAATGTCAGGGCATCTGTCTCTGGCTTGTCAGATTAAAGTGAAACACAAACACAACGCATTAAAATGGTCTTTGCAATTCTATATAAAAATCAAACCTGAATACAAACTTGGGACGCAATAGTATAGCAACATCAGAACATCTGACTCTACCTGTTGAACATGGTAGTGTAGGAATACTTTATTTAGCTTTATTGTTCAGTCAGAGTTTTTAATGTTACCATCCGTCTAGTCCAGGGGTGTCAAACATGCAGCCCAGGGGCCAAATGCAGTCCGCCAAAGGGTCCAATCTGGCCCGTGGGATGAATTTGTGAAGTGCTAAAATTACACTGAAGGTATTAATAATCATTTTAGTTCAAGTTTGTTAGAGAAATTTAGACTGTGCCCAGAGAATTGTAAATAGGTCTTATTTCATAAAGTCCAAGTCTTGGGTCACAATACCATCGTGACATCTCATAAAGGTTAACACTCAAAGTGTCTCGTCAAACTGTCAGTTTTTGTGCGTTGCTTCCCCATGTTCTGTTTCCTGTTTTGTGATTGTATTTTGCATGAGCAGAGAACAAGAAGAGAAGTACACTGTAAACCAATATTTTATTGAACATAAACTGTTCTGTAGTGATTAATTATTCTTTTGTGTTTTTTACAAACTGTGTCATTACTAAACCATATAAGTTGATTGTTCTATTTTGCAGTGCAGTGCAATAATCATGACATAACATGTTCAGTTTTCTCTGAACATGTTATATTTCTGTCAGAGGGGGGGTGGAGCCCTTGTCAAAAATCACTGGTACCTGGAGTCGCACCCCACCCATTTGTTTAGGAAGGACACATTAACTCATGATGTTTCAAAATGGCTGCTTCTTGAACAGGTTTTCTGTCTGATTACATCTTCAAACTCATTGGTGGAAGAGATGAAACACACCTGTGGAGAATGACTGGTCTGGGAAACTTAAAATAAGGGACCATTATAGAAAGAAAGGGTGGACAATTTCTAAGGATCAAAAACAAGACTATAGGTTATATTTAAATACATCCTGATGGTTTTGTGGTGTATGGAACACAGGAAGAGTTAACAGGCTGAGGAGTCTGGAAGGGTCAGAGAGGTAATGGACACACATTTGACCTCTGACCTTTAGTAGCTCAAAGGGACATTTAGTGGGTGGTCCTACTTGTCCTTATATGTAACCTAGGGATGCTAAGTTAGTCCAACTTAGATAAGTGTGTTATTCCTGGACTAAACTATGGACTAAACACAGTAAATTCCACATGCAATGAAGAAATCTCATTATTTATGTTAACAAATAAATTTAAGTGGGGATAAATGTAATGTGTATGTATGTTTAGCTTAAAATAATTATTTCAAACAATTTGTGGGTGTAAAAAACAGTTAAGTGAATTAATAATTTTTAGTAAATATCAATGCTAGCCTGTGTCAATACAACTTAAAATGTTTATTTTCAGCATGAGTAGAAACTAAAGTGGTTTAGGGCAACGAGTTGCTCGCAAATTTCTAGTAAACTCAACTAATTTGGGTTTACAGTGTACAAAGGTTCTATGCAGGCGCTTGGTCTTGGTGGTGATGCCACCTGGCGGGTATACCACATTCATAAATAGGAAATTTCACACACTTTTGCATGTCTGTCTGCATGCAGATTACCCCCCAAAATTCACACCTAAACATGAAAAAAGTGAAAATGTAACGCCACTTGTACATTTTCAGTTCAGAGCGTTACCACCTAAACGTAGCCTACAGAAGTCATTCACCACTGACATTGACTTGACCAGTCTTCCACCTGTTCCACTTCACATAAGCTTCTGGCGTGTTGGTTTAATAACGTTCCACAGAAGCAAATCCATGCCTCCATTCAGAACTGATTTATAGGCTTCGCCTCTACGACGCCGATGATTACATTATATTCACCTAAAGCTCTTTACACATGGGACTCGTGTTATCTGTAGACCTCGGGTAATTTGCAACCATCACAGAGGTCGTGTGATCTTAATCCCAGCCAAGTCTGTAATTTGGAAAGTACAAATTCTCTACCCTATGTCAGCAAACACACAAGTCCTGCAATGACATTAGATGAGTGTCAATCATCTCTGTAATTTGGGATACTAGGTAATTGGGATACTGACTTTTTCTTTCTTCTGTGCATTTATTCAGCCTATTTCCTGATGGAGTTCTATGGAGACAACACTGGTGATGATAAAATCTATAAGGTTATGGCACAATGAAGGAAGTGTTCAATAGAAGAGCGACATCTCAAAAATAATGAGTTGGATGTTGTACGTGAGGAACAGTAAAGAACATTTATCTGCAAGTGGTGAGCATGCCCTTGACATGTGGGTAAATCTGAGTAAACAACAAACATTGCTAATCTCGAGTGAATGCGCCTCATGAAACACGGACATTGGGGGTTAATTTCCAAATCACCAGCGGTCTCAGGTTGCACTAATCCCGTAGGGATGGGGCTTAAATCATATCTCTTGATCGCCACGTCTTTTGAGCAGCTTTGAGCTGTTACTCTTTGGGGCACTAGATTATATTCTGCTTTTCTGCTGCTGAATCAGCTCAATTCAGCACCTTTTTTTTTCTTTTGTCTATTATCAGTACCATCAGATATTACACTATATCAGGCACCTCAAACATGCAGCTCAAGGGCCAAATCCAGCCCACCAAAGGGTCCAATTTTGCCCGGAGGATGAATCTGGGAAATGCAAAAATGATACTGAAGATACTAACAATCAAGGATGTACAGACTAATAAGATCTAAAGTGGGTTAGACCAGTAAAATACTATCATAATTATCTAAAATTGATGAAAAAGACATTTTTCAATTTGTTTTAGTGTAAAAAAAAAAGTAAAATTACATGAAGACGTTGACAGGTATAAACCATACTTTCACAAAAAAATGTGAATCACCTGAAACGTCTTAAGAAAAATAAGCTTATTTTTGCCAATATTCCACCTATTATTAAATGTTTTGTGTAGGTCCACTGTGATCTGCAAGTTGTAATGAACATGTGAAAATGATTGACTGAGACATAATGTAGTTAAAATTGCACTTATTGTTCTTAAGAGATTTCTAATTATTCATGTTATTCAGATTTTTAAAGGATAGATTGTACACGCAGATTGGGATTTTAGTAGATCTGGCCCAGAGTACGGTTCTGTGAACTCAGCGAGTATGGTGCTGGCAAGAACAGTCCCAGAAAGTGACTCGTGTATGAACTTTCCTCCCTGTCTCTGCTGTATTTCATTCATCAGCTCTATAACATATGTCCCTCAAATCACTGCAGTGTAACTAGTACAAATTATTGTACTAGTATTTACATGTCATTTATACATTTTGTATATTTTCAAAACTGTAATTGCGCCATTATTGTTAGCATGGCTAATAACACTTTTCTCGTATCAAAGACTCTGAAGACTCTGCAGTGTGTATCGTCAGGTTTATCGACACTCAAAAGGGTGAAACTAGAAAGGGCATACAAATACCAGTCACAAAATGCTTTTTTTTTTTTTTGGTATGTACAAAGTATGTGCTGCACTGCTTAGGCTGACACATAGAAATATAAAAACATTATGTCCCATGCTCAGAATGCTATGTTGCCACAATGTAATTCGAGATTAATTAGCATACTATGTTGCCCCAGTTACGGTAAAAAATGTATTGTTCAGAACCTAAGTGCATATACAAAATAAAGGATATGTTTGTACAACACATAGAAATAATACATACCGGTGATGCAACCTCAAGATAAAGGAAACTGTGTTCTCTCGGAAAGCATAGCCTGCATGCTAACCCTGTTCTGTTGCTACTTCCTGTTCAGATAAACTTTAACAATGTGCATTAGCTGGGACTGCTGGATTTGACCAATAGATGACACTAAACACACATGGACACATTAACACTTAAAATAACTTTTTATGCACAACAGAACAGTAGTTTTTTGGATCCAGTTCCAAAAAAGTCTCTCCATCAGCTCCGTTACATCTGTATGTATCACTCTGTCTCTCATGTCACTCAGTACCACAGGTGTATGGATGTACAGGTGCAGGAGCTACTGACATAGTGTGTATACTACACTGATCAATAGGAAATTTTACAAATTCTTGCTTGTCCGTCTGCATGCAGATACCCCCCAAACGCACATCTAAACACAGAAAAAGTGAGAACTCAACGCCACGTTTACATTTTCAGTTCAGATCGTTATCGTCTAAACGTAGCCTAAGTCTTGAATGGTGGCCTAAGAACAAGGTTGACATTAACACCAATGATTTTCTCTCTGGTCGTGATTGTCCGTTTCAGTCTGTTCCTGTCCTGCTTGGTGGCTGAACCAAACCAGGCGACGATAGGATGTGCCAAGAACAGACTGAATTATTGTGGTGTAGAACTAATCGGCAGCTCCTGGGGCAGGTTGAACTTCCTGAGCTGACACAAGAAATACATTCTCTGCTGGGCTTTCTTGATTAAGGAGTCTCTGTTGGGAGTCCACTTTAGGTCCTGGAAGATGGTGGATCCGAGCTACCTGAAGGTTTCCACAGTAGTCTCAAGTGTTGTTAAGGGTTCTGATAGGGGCCAGTGTAAGGGGGCTACTCCTGAAGTCTACTGTCATCTCCACAGTTTTGAGTGTGTGTTCAGCTCCAAATTGTTCTGAACAGACCAAACAGATGGAACCCCCAAGATACAGTCACTGGAATAGAGCAGGGGTTTCAAATATGTGGCCTGTAAGCCAAATCTAGCCCACCAAGGGTTCCATTCCGGCCCACAGGATGAAAGTGCTATAGTTACACTGAAGACATGAAGAGCTGAGGTTGTCCAAATCATTTTAGATCAGGTTCCACATACAGACCAGTGATAATAAACATCTTGATTGTTACTTGGTTATTATCTTGATAATAACCAAAATCACATAAGTTCTTAGATCAATATCTATGGCATTGTACTAACAAAAACAGTGCCTTGAGACATTCTGTTTCCTTTTCTGTCTGTTTTAGTCACGATACACACAGGAGTTAGGACTTGATTACATAACCATTGTTTTTGATGACTCTTGATTGCCTAAATTTTTCCACAACTATATGTTCTATAAACCATTGACATTTTTGCACTGCCAAAATATTTTTTCTATAAGCACTTAAAACTAGAATAAAAAACTAACAGATTAAATTCTTCAAAAGGAGTAACTATACCTTTCTTGAAAATCACTTTTTGCAGTGCAGCTATGCTGAAGACATCAGAATAGCAAAACCTTTTTGAAATTGCTTGAGAAAGACTGTCAAATCACATAAAGAATTAAACAAGGATCATTTAATAATATTGCAATAACACTATCAGTTGTCATTTTTCACCCTGAACTGGAGAGGCTGGCCATTCTCTGGGTGAGTGGAGCATTTATGAATTGTGTTGAATGTATTTATGTTATTGACTGAAAGAGATCTAAAAGAGCCAATCATACATCTGTGCACATCTGAGCCCATGTGAGCCTTAATTTATTATCTAAAGCTGTTTGCTTAAACCTTCCATCATACTAATGTCCTGTCATGAATCCATATTGCCAGGAGATGAAGTGGGAGACTCCAGTTGGCTGTATATGTAGTGAGGCTCAAAGTGTGTTCTCTCCGTAGGGAGACAGTGAAACAGAGAACAGGGCCTTATGTTGATGGACCAGTGTTTCCACATATGAAGTCCTGCCAATCCTTGCTACTGCTGAAAGCTATTTGGAAATTGTTTTTGCTTTTTTGGTTCAGTCTAGTTTTGTGTTTTTTTTTTCCCCTCTATGTTTTTTGGAATTCAGTCTGTTGTTTCTGTACTAACCACAGGCTTGAATAAATTACTCTCCTTGAAACAATCAGGTCCTGTTTTGGAGTTTGCCTCCTCCAAATGTTGGATGAACCTACTTTTATAGGTGAATCACGTATCATTTTACTATACAAGGTATGGCATGAAGTATTCTCTTGAAGTGGCTGTTAACATGCTCCTACATACAGTAAAATTAAACCTGCAAGCAGCATTGGGCAGGACCTCACACCCATCCGGTCAGCATCAACGCCTCAGCTCCACTCAAACCTCTCTGTCCCAGCTTTAGCTCTGACCCTTATGTGTCCATCCTCCTTTCATCCCTCCAGAACACCAGTCTCCCTCTGTTGAAACCATCATCACCTTTTAATAAGGCTTTTATTTTGAAAAACCCTACTGTATGAGGCAGAATCAATTTGAATGAATTGAAATTGTATGAACAGTTGTGCATTAAGACCTGATTTAGCATTGTTAATAAGGCTTTCATTTTGAAAAACCCTATCAAATGGTGAGGAACTAAGTGGTATAGATAAGCAAGCAAAGTGTCACATACCCATAATACGGCAGACTCCTGTTAAGTAAATGTGCAGAAAAAAAGGCCACTCCAACTAAGAGTTGAGCTCAAGTCTACTGCGTGGCAGTCTGATGCACTAAGCACTATATTATAGAGCCTCTGTGTGTGTATATATGTAACATGTCTCCTTATGGAGCAGATGTGTGTCTCTGTTAAATTAAGTGAGAAATCTTATCTCAAACAAATTGTGATTGATCCATAACTGTACATCATATCTGAAACATTTTTGTACATGAGACTTGCGGTAAGTCTTGTGAATGTATAGATATATAATATGTTGGAAAAAGTCTGAAGTGAACAATCAGTTTCAGATTTTGCAACAAGACAATTTTTGAGAAAGATTTTACTTTATCTTTTATTGCTATTTAGAAGTCAGTAAAACTAACAGCTTGGAACTAGATCCATTTTGATGTTTTAGTTTGAAAGGCAAATTGCAAACTTCCTGTTTGAGTTAGTTCAGAAATGTCAGTGTATGATTTGTAGGGCTGAATGAGACCAACATTTTCGCGCTGTTTCATGTCTCTACGACATTCCTATTGGAAGTTTGTGTGGTAGCATTTTTTTATTCAAAGGAAAATTGCTAACTTCCTGTTGAGTTAGCTCATGTGTGTCAGTGTATGATTTGTCGGGCTGGATGAGCCAAAAATTTCGGTGTTTGTTTCATGTCTCTATGGTTGGCTGGTAGAGCCGTTTCTGTGCACCTAGGTGGTGCAACAGAGCACATTTTGGCATGTAAGTGGTTATTTTTTTATATTTTAATCGCAATTTTTGCCCTAAAATCTGATTAAAGTACAAAAAATATTGTTGTGGTTCCTCTGAAAAGCATTGTTTTTTTTTGCATATATGAAAAAATGTGATTTTAATGTACTGTACGCAACATATTTAATACCATGTTAAATCATCTCTCTTAATATTGGCTTATTATACTCATTCTTATTTTATTATTCTCATTTGACTCTTTATAATTCCATTCTCTGCCTTTACATCAGTAGTACTTTCACAAATATGGAGGTCAGCCATGTGGCCTTTATCTGATCAGTCTGGATGGTCTTTTTCCTCTTTGACACATCCAACATGACTTCTGTTCAACTGAGACGAGTTCAGGTCCAGGGAACACCGTGGCTTTTCTGTACTGAATTGATAATTCATCCTCCTTGTGTCATACCGTTTCAGATTTCTGCAGCAGTGGACTGTGTTAAGTGGTGATGTTTTTTTAAAGTCCCCCTGAACCTGTGGTATTATATTCATCAAGTACCATTTATGCCACTCGAGGTCAAAGGTCACTCACACATTCAATTCAGTATCTTTGGCCTTCACAAACTCCTCGGACTCCATTCAGTAAGTTTATATGACCCTAAAATACTGAATAAATGCATTAGTCCAACAAAAACTGGTCTTTAAAAGTAAAAATGAATATGTTACCTTGACTAAAATTGAAGTTCTAAAATTTTGGCCAACACTCCCAGATAATGCTATTGACAGTCAGACTGTTCCTGCATTTAGACAGACTAGTCAGACTAGAATGGAACAGTGTGTTCTGTAAATTTGCTTTGAGATCTGTACCAAACCCTGACCCAAACCCTGCTATTCCAGTTTATGTTTAACTTATAGGGCCAGATCAACTCAGATCCCAAATTGAGTGTAATAATTTGCATGTGCAATCTAGAATTGTGCGTGTGAGGTTGATTTGCTGGTGATTTACCAAGATTGCCTGTGCTAGTGACAACATGTGCAAACATGTTGGAGACCGCCCTCTTTAAATGAGGATTTAGCGTGTGTTATCATGAACAGCGTGTGCTATCATGAACAGCGTGTGCAATGGAGACAGTACGCTAGAGGCATATGCCAGCACTAGTGGCAACAGTCCACTACAGTAATCCAGACACAAGGAAATGTAAATTTGACAGGAATTTTGTCATTACAGGTTAAGAGAAATATAGTATTCTGTTTTTTTTATCTATCATAATGTACTGGACTTCCTCCAACTGCTCCAAAATGATGAGGCTGGATCAGCAATATGTTTTAATGAGTGTTTCCTCATTCATTCCAAAAATGTTCACAAGAAGATGAAAAATGTGTTACCTACATCTTGTTTTATTGTTCTGATGTCTCAATAACTGGCCATCTGTGCACAATTTCCCACATCCTTGTGAGAGGTGTTAAATATAAAACCAATTTCTGTCAGCAAAATTGTATTCAGGTTTGGTAAATCACCTTGTGCATGCTAAATTAATATATTTACATTTTCTCATTTTTATGTAAACCTTCAGTAGATCTGGCCCTTAATGTACCAGCTTGTTGACCTGTGGAGATCCATGAATTCTAGATGTGGTAGACTTCATGCTGTTGTGTATTCATGCATGCTGTACCACATTTGTCCAGCAGTCACCGCCAAATCATTCTAGTCATCGCAACGTGACTGTAAGGCTATTGTATGACAAAATTACTAATATCTCCCAAAATATTGGTCCTGTCCACTTGCCATTTTCACTAGTCTGTTCCTTGACCAAAAATACATCATTATGCCAAACTGCAGCAGTCAGTTTTTTATGGATTTTGTGTGAATCCCTGGACACACATGCACATACACACAGAGGCCACTTGGCCTCTATTATATAGATTACTTATCCTACAAAATATTCATATTTGC
>JAPTGZ010009565.1:0-10154 GCA_029814645.1 Fowleria isostigma
TATACACACACACAGATACACATATATACACACACACACATATACACACACACACACACACACACATACACACACACACACACACATATACACACACACACACACATATACACACACACACACACACACACATATACACACACATACACACACACACACATACACACACAGACATGAAAAGTAAAATACTGTTGATGAGTTTTTAAAAGTACCATTAAATAAAGTTACACTACTGTTCTCTCTTTCCCTTTAACCTTTAACCCTTTAACCTTTAACCCTTTAACCTTTAACCCTTTAACCCTTTAACCCTTTCACTGGTCTTGTCACTGGTCCATCCTCCAGGTTTCTATTTCTTAGATGTAGTTGTTGCATTTTTTTTTTTTTTTTAGTGCAGGAGGATTCTTTGGGCGTCTGTGTTTGGTTTTTTCCAACTCTCAATTAAAAGAAGCTTCAGTTACTAAACACTGTTGAAAAACAATCAGAGTCAATTGATTTGATTGTTGTGTTGTGTTGTGTTGTATTGCGTTGTGTTGTGTCGCTGGTGTTTTGTTGTTACACTTTCCTGTCTTTGTTGTGCTGTTGTTTCATTGCTGTTTGGTTGTCGTTTTACTGTTGTGTCGTTGTTGCTGTTTTGTTGTTGCACTGTTGTGTTGTTGCTTTTGTTTGGTTGTTGTTGTGCTTTTGTGTTGCGCTGTCGTGTCATTGTGTTGTGTTGTTGCTGTTTTGTTGTCGTGCTGTTGAGTCGTTGGGTTTTGTGTCACTGTTATGTCACTGTGTTGTTGCTGTTGTTTGGTTGTTGTACTGTTTCTGTTGTGTTTTGTTGCTTTGTTGTTGTTGTGCCGTTGTTTCATTGCTGTTTGGTTGTTGTTTTACTGTTGTGTCATTGCGTTGTTTTGTTGCACTGTTGTGTTGTTGCTTTTGTTTGGTTGTTGCTGTTTTGTGCTGTTGAGTCGTTGGGTTTTGTGTCACTGTTGTGTCACTGTGTTGTTGCTGTTGTTTGGTTGTTGTACTGTTTCCGTTGTGTTTTATTGCTTTGTTATTGTTGCGTCGTTGTTTCATTGCTGTTGTTTGGTTGTTGTTTTACTGTTGCATCGTTGCTGTGGTTTTTTTGTTGCACTGTTGTGTTGTTGCTTTTGTTTGATTATTGTTGTGCTTTTATGTTGTGCTACTGTGTCATTGTTGTGTCACCGTGTTGCGTTGTTGCTGTTTTGGTGTGCTGTTGAGTCGTTGGGCTTTCGTGTCGTTGTTGTGTCCTGGTGTTGCTTTCATTTGGTTGTTGTACTGTCTCTGTGCTGTTGTGTTGTGTTGCTTTGTTATTGTTGTGCTGTTGTGTCATTGCTGTTGTTTTGTTGTTTTACTGGTGTATTGTTGCTATTGTTTGGTTGCTGTGTTGTTGAGACGTGCTTTTGTGTCTTTGTTGTGTCATTGTGTTACGTTGTTGCTGTTGTTTGGTTGTTGTGCTGTAGTTACTGTTTTTTTGTTCTGGTGGTATTGTGTTACTGTTGTGTTGCTGTTGTTTTATTGTTGTGTCATTGCTGTTGTATGGTTGTTGTGTTGTCGCTGTTGTATCATTGTGTTGTTGCTGTTATGTCGTTGTTGTGTTGTGTCATTGTGTTGTGTTGTGTCATTGCTGCTGTACTGTTGCTATTGTGTAGTTGTGTCATTGTTGTGTTGTGTCATTGTGTCATCGCTCCTGTGTAATTGCTATTGTGTAGTTGTGTTGTTGCTGTTGTGTCATTGTTGTGTTGTGTCAGTGTGTCATTGCTGTTGTTTTGTTGTTGTACTGGTGTATTGTTGCTATTGTTTGGTTGCTGTGTTGTCGAGACGTGCTTTTGTGTCTTTGTTGTGTCATTGTGTTATGTTGTTGCTGTTGTTTGGTTGTTGTGCTGTAGTGTTACTGGTTTTTTTTGTTCTGGTGGTATTGTGTTACTGTTTTTTGTTGTGTCATTGCTGTTGTGTTGCTGTTGTTTTATTGTTGTGCTGTTGTGTCATTGCTGTTGTATGGTTGTTGTGTTGTCACTATTGTATCATTGTGTTGTTACTGTTATGTCGTTGTTGTGTTGTGTCGCTGTTGTGTTGTTGTGTCGTAGCTGCTGTACTGTTGCTATTGTGTAGTTGTGTTGTTGCTGTTGAGTCAGTGTGTTGTAGCTGTTGTGTTGTTGCCGTTGTGTCATTGTTGTGTTGTGTCAGTGTGTCATTGCTGTTGTGTCATTGCTATTGTGTAGTTGTGTAGTTGCTGTTGTGTAGTTGTGTGTGTGTGTGTGTGTGTAAATGTCAGTTCTGGTCGTTTCCCGCCATCCGTCTGTGCAGTCGTCATGGTTACGTCGGCGTGCGGCAGACTCTTCTAAATCCCCCTGAAACTCGCCCTCTGTCTGCAAAGGTCAGGACGCCGCTTCCTCAGATTAGCACGGATTCGACAGGTGGGCGGGGCCACCGCAGAACGCCACCTGCCGCCGCCGTCCGCACAAAAGGACGGGGCTCCGGTTACAGCTCTTACACGGAACCGGAGTTCAGTTAATACCGGACGAGGGGGGTGGAGTCAGGACGTGGACCGACTTCGGCAGGAAGTGTCCACGCCTGAATCATCAACGGATCAATTAAAGGATGACGTTCGTCAACAATGTTTCATCAAATCGGTAAAACCCGCGTCATAGACCAAGTATCACGAATCCGTGTCTTTTCCGTGGTTACGCACCTGAAGCTCCTCCCCCGCGGTGAACGATTTCAACGCAAACGCCACCGTAAACTAGTCCGAGAGTTTACAAACATGACTGCTGAGTTATTCGGGCATTTTCGGAAATTTGTCTCAGTTTGTATTGTGGGTAGCGGACTTGTAGTTCTGGTGATTTTGGTGCTGGTGGTTCTAGTGGTTGTAGTGGTTCTGTTGTTGTGGTTCTAGTGATTCTAGTGGTTCTGGTTCTAGTGGTTGTAGTGGTTCTGATGCTGGTGGTTCTAGTGATTCTAGTGGTTGTACTTCTAGTAGTTGTAGTGGTTCTGGTTCTAGTGGTTGTAGTTCTAAGGTTGTAGTTCTAGTGGTTCTGGTTCTACTGATTGTAGTTCTAGTGGCTGTAGTGGTTCTGGTGCTGGTGCTTCTAGTGATTCTAGTGATTGTAGTTCTAGTAGTTGTAGTGGTTCTGGTTCTAGTGGTTGTAGTTCTAATGGTTGTAGTGGTTCTTGTGCTGGTGGTTCTAGGGATTCTAATGGTTGTAGTTCTTGTAGTTGTAGTGGTTGGAGTTCTAGTGCCTGTAGTTCTAGTGGTTCTAGTTCTAGTGGTTCTAGTGGTTGTAGTGGTTCTGGTGCTAGTGATTCTAGTGGTTGTAGTTCTTGTAGTTGTAGTGGTTGGAGTTCTAGTGCCTGTAGTTCTAGTGGTTCTAGTGGTTGTAGTGGTTCTGGTGCTGGTGCTTCTAGTGATTCTAGTGGTTGTAGTTCTAGTGGTTCTGGTTCTAGTGGTTCTAGTGGTTGTAGTGATTCTGGTGCTTCTAGTGGTTGTAGTTCTAGTGGTTCTGGTTCTAGTGGTTCTAGTGGTTGTAGTGGTTCTGGTGCTAGTGATTCTAGTGGTTGTAGTTCTAGTAGTTGTAGTGTTTCTGGTTCTAGTGGTTGTAGTGGTTCTTGTGCTGGTGCTTCTAGTGATTCTAGTGGTTGTAGTTCTAGTGGTTCTGGTTCTAGTAGTTCTAGTGGTTCTAGTTCTAGTGATTCTAGTGGTTGTAGTTCTAGTGGTTCTGGTTCTAGTACTTGTAGTCATTGTCATCTCTGGCCATTTGTCGCGGTGTGCATTGTGGGTAGCGGACTTCCACACAGCCGCAGTTCCAGCAACAAAAACCATGACAACCAAGTAAAAGTCTGCGGGTTCTCTCTGTGTGGAACTACACTTCCCATAATGCACGCCGCCACAAATTTCCAAACATGCCCAAGTGACCTACTGGTTCTGTTTGTAAACACTCGGACTTGGTTACGGTGGAGTTTGCTTCGAAATTGTTCGCTGTGAAAAAAGCATTACAGTTGCGTAATCACAGAAAGACTTACGGATTCCCGATACTTCGGCTATGACTCGGGTTTTACACATTTGATAAAAAATACTTGACGAAAGTTACTCGCAGATTTAATAATAAAGATTATTGTCGTCCCTATCGTCACCTTATCGTTGTTGTGATCCCTGTCATTGTTGCGCCTGTTGTCGTCCCTGTTATCCCCGATCGTCATTGTCATCCCCCATCACCGTCTTTATTGCCGTTGTAATCCCCATCAACCCTCATCATCATTGTTGTTCCAATTGTTCCCATCATCCTTTTTGTTGTCATTCATCGTCTTCGTTGTCGTTGTCGTCCCCATCATTGTCGCATCTACTGTTGTCGCCATCGTCGTTGTCCATATCGCAGTTGTTGTCCTGGTTATTGTCGACCCTCATCATCCTCGCTGTCGTCGTCCACATCCTTATCGTTGTTGTCGTCCCTATTGTTGTCGTCAACGTTGCTGTTGTCATTGTTGTCCCTATCATTGTTTTTATCGTTAATGTCATTCCAACCCTTGTTGCTTGTCGTCATCGTCTCTGTCATTGTTGCAGCTGTTGTCTTCTTCGTCATCGTTGTCTTCACTGCCGTTGTCGACCCCATCATCCCCCATCGTTATTGTCGTCCCCATCGTCGTCTTTTGCCATTGTCATCCCCATCAACCACCGTTGTCATTGTTGTTTCAAACGTTCCCATCGACCTTTTTACTGTTGTTGTCATTCCCATTGTTGTCTTTATTGTTGTTGTCGTCCCCATTGTTGTCTTTATTGTTGTTGTCCCCATTGTCGTCTTTATTGTTGTCGTCGTCCCCATTGTTGTCTTTATTGTTGTTGTCCCCATTGTCATCTTTATTGTCGTTGTCATCCCCATTGTCATCTTTATTGTTGTTGTCGTCCCCATTGTTGTCTTCATTGTTGTTGTTGTCCCCATTGTCGTCTTTATTGTCGTTGTCATCCCCATTGTCATCTTTATTGTTGTTGTTGTCCCCATTGTCGTCTTTATTGTCGTTGTCATCCCCATCATTGCCACAGCTGTTGTCGTTATCGTCGTCGTCTACATCACAGTTGTTGTCCTGGTTATTGTTGTCTCCATCATCTGTGTCACCAACGTCCACATCATCCCCGTTGTCATTGTCCCCGTCCTTATTGTTGATATTGTCTCTATTGTTGTTATCATTGTTGTTGTTGTTGTTGTCATTGTTGTCCCAATCATTTTTTTGTATTTTTATCATCAGTGTTGTTCCAACCCTCGTTGCCCCGTCACATCTCGACATTGTTGCAGCTGTTGTCCAATGTTGTCGTCCCCATTTGTCATTCCCATCATCCCCCATTGTCATTGTCGTCCCCATCAACCGCTGTTGTCATTGTCGTTTTAATCGTTCCCATTGACCTTTTTATTGTTGTTGTCGTTCCCATTGTTGACTTTATTGTTGTTGTTGTCCCTGTCATCCCCTGTCATCATTGTCGTCCCCATCATTGTCCATTTTATTGTTGTTGTCGTTCCCATTGTCATATTTATGGTTATTGCCATCCCCATTGTTGTCTTTACCATCGTTGTCATCCCCATCGTTGTTGCAGCTGTTGTTGTCGCTGTCATCGTTGTCCATATCGCAGTTGTTGTCCCGGTTATCGTCGACCCCCATCATCCCCGTTGTCGTCGTCCCCACCCTTATCGTTGTCGTCGTCCCTATTGTTGTCGTCAACATTGCTGTTGTCATTATCAACCCTATCATCGTTTTTATCATCAATGCCGTTACGACCCTCGTTGTCCCCGTCGTCACCGACTCCGTCATCGTTGCCCTTATTGCCCATCGTTGCCATGCCTATAGCCCTGGCCGTCCCCCAGTCTGTGGGGTTAGGGTGGGTGGAGCGGCGTGGACTGTGGATGTCAACGGCGGCGGTTGACTCACGGAGGTCGATGAAGGTTCTAAAGGGTTAATGGATGCTGGCGTTGCCTAATGGAACCGACGGAGACTCCAAAGCCATTAGAGCCGCGTCGGCCTTGAACCTCCGCTCAGTCCATTACCTCCGACACAGCTCCGACCGCGGAAGACCACCGCCAAACAGACCGAGACGTTTAAAAGAGTCAAAGCACTTCAGTCCACGGCCACGGCAACGGCAACATGTAGTCAGAGACGGTCGATGAGCAGCCAAACGTCCATCAATTATCAACACGGCAACGAAGTAAAAGCCAAGAAGAGACAAATACATCGATCAATTAAAGACAAATACACATTGATCAACTCTCATGTTGCTTCAAATATTTTAAAGACTTCCACCCAAATAATGAAGGTAAAAACCTTAAAAATAACAGGGTTGTTCACCTGACTTGTTGGCTCAGTCTAGTAAAATGTGTGTGAAGTTCTGAAATGTCTTGGGTTCAAGTCTCATATTTTTTCAAGTGTGTTAAAGACCACCACAAAAAACAGTAGAGTTAAATCTTTAAGAATAACAGGGTTGTTCACTGTATTCACTGGCTCAGTCTAGTTGAATGCGTGGCAGGTACTGTATGGACCTGAGTTCAAGTCTATTTTTTTTTTTTTTTTTTCAGGTATTGTAAGCTGTCCACACAAATAATGACGTTAAAACCTTAAAGATAACAGGGTTGTTCATCTGCTTTAATGGCATAGTTGAATAGAACATTCATCAGTAGCCGTATAGACCTGAGTTCAAGTCTAATGTTGTTTCAAGTGTTATAAAGACTGCCACCCCAGATAATGATGTTAAAACCTTAAAAATAACAGGGTTGTTCATCTGCCTCAATGGTGTAATTGGATAGAACATTTGTTGGTAACCATAAAGACCTGAGTTCAAGTCCCATGTTGCTTCAAGTATTTTAAAGACTCCCACCCAAATAATGAAGTTAAAACCTTAAAAATAACAGGGTTGTTCACATGACTTGTTGGCTCAGCCTATTAAAATGCCTATGAAGTTCTGAAATGTCTTGGGTTCAAGTCTCAAATTTTTTTTCAAGTGTCTTAAAGACCACCACCCAAATAGTAGAGTTACAACTTTAAGAATAACAGGGTTGTTCACTGGATTCACTGGCTCAGTCTGGTAGAAAGCTTGTCAGGTACCGAATGGACCTGAGTTCAAATCTCACTTTTCTTTTGGTGTTATAAACCCTCCACCCAAATAATGAAGTTAAAATCTTAAATATAACAGGGTTGTTCACCTGACTTGTTGAGTCAGCCTGGTAAAAATATTTCTGAAGTTCTGAAATATCTTGGGTTCAAGTCTCATGTTTTTTCAAGTGTGTTAAAGACCACCACCCAAATAGTAGAGTTAAAACTTTAAAAATAACAGGGTTGTTCACTGGATTTACTGGCTCAGTCTGGTAGAATGCTTGTCAGTAACTTTATCGACCTGAGTTCAAGTCTATTTTTTTTTTTTTCAGGTATTGTAAGCTGTCCACACCAATAATGGAGTTAAAACCTTCAAAATAACAGGGTTGTTCATATGCTTTAATGGCATAGTTGCATAGAATGTTCATCAGTAGCTGTATAGACCTGAGTTCAAGTCTCATTTTTTTTCAAGTATTTTAAAGACTCCCACCCAAATAATGAAGTTAAATTTTTAAAAATAACAGGGTTGTTCACGTGACTTGTTGGCTCAGTCTAGTAAAATGCTTATGAAGTTCTGAAATGTCTTGGGTTGAATTCTCATGTTTTTTCAAGTGTTTTAAAGACCACCACCCAAATAGTAGAGTTTAAACCTTAAGAATAACAGGGGTGTTCACTGGATTCACTGGCTCAGTCTGGTAGAAAGCTTATCAGGTATCATATGGACCTGAGTTCATATCACATTTTTCTTTTGGTGTTATAAACCCTCCATTTTAATAATGGAGTTAAAACCTTAAAAATAACAGGGTTGTTCATCTGCCTCAATGGCACAGTTGGATGAAATGTGTCAGTAACTGTGTAGACATGAGTTCAAGTCTCATTTTGCTTCAAGTATTTTAAAGACTCCCACCCAAATAATGAAGTTAAAACCTTAAATATAACAGGGTTGTTCACTTGACTTGTTGAGTCAGCCTGGTAAAAATATTTCTGAAGTTCTGAAATATCTTGGGTTCAAGTCTCATGTTTTTTCAAGTGTGTTAAAGACCACCACCCAAATAGTAGAGTTACAACCTTAAGAATAACAGGGTTGTTCACTGGATTCACTGGCTCAGTCTGGTAGAATGCTTGTCAGGTACTTGAGTTCAAATCTTATTTTTCTTCACGTATAATAAGCGCTCCATTCAAATAGTGGAGTTAAATCCTTCAAAATAACAGGGTTGTTCATCTGTTTTAATGGCACAGTTGGATAGAACATTCATCAGTATATAGACCTGAGTTCAAGTCCCATTTTCTTCAAGTATTTTAAAGACTCCAACCCACATAATGAAGGTCAAACCTTAAATATAACAGGGTTGTTCACATGACTTGTTGAATCAGTCTGGTAAAATACTGAGAATAAAGTCATAATATAATGAAAACAGAGTTGTAATATTTCAGGAATAAAGTCACAATATTACAAGAATAGTCATAATTTTATGAGAGTAAAGTCATAATGTGAGAATAAAGTCGTAGTCGAGGAAAACACTCAAATTATTACAAGAATTATAGAAATATCACGAGTTTTTTAAAAGTACGACTTTATTCTCATAATATTATGAGTTGGTTTTTTTTAACTGTGACTTTATTCTTTTAATATTATGACTTTATTCTGTTAGTGACAAAAAAACTACGACTTTATTCTCAAAATATTACGAGTTTTTTAAAAGTACGACTTTATTCTCATAATATTTCGACTTTATCCTCAAAATATTATGAGTTTTTTTTAAACTTCGACTTTATTCTTGTAAAATTATGACTTTATTCTCGAAATATTACGACTTTATTCTTGTAATCTTACAACTTTATTTTTGAAATATTAGGACTTTTTTTTAACATTTTATTCTCTAAATATTATGACTTTATTCTCGAAATAATAAGAGGTTTTTTAATTTATAACTTTATTCTCGTAATATTGTGACTTTATTCCAGAAATATTATGACTTTATTCTCGAAATATTACAACTTTATTCTTGAAATATTAAGGTTTTTTTTTTTACTTATAACTTTATTCTCGTAATATTATGACTTTATTCTCCAAATATTACGAGTTTTTTTAAACTACAGCTTTATTCTCGTAGTGATATGTAATTTCTTCTTCTTATGTGACCCTTCTACGCCGTCGTAAAAATCCAATTATTAATAAATACAAGAATTCGCAGAAAATCCTCGCGTCGTCAGGCTGTGATTTGAACGGTGACCGGCAGGGGGCAGTAACACGCCCAAGCGCCACACCAACGAAGAAGAACCACGCAATCTCTGACGTCCTCTGTTTATTTCTTGATATTTTTGATCCTTTTACCGACGCGACAATGACCGGACGAGTGTACCTGGGCTAAACAATCGGACTCAAAGCCACATTTCCACCGTCTGAATCCACCGGGCCGCAGCGGAAACATGGAGGCCGGAGAAGGTACGAGAAAGACGGGGGGACGTACTGCAGCAGCGAGCTAACGTTAGCTTTAGCATGCTAACGGTAGCTGTAGCATGCTAACGCTCATCAGGACGCAGCTGCAGTGTTTATTATTATTATTCTTATCATGATTGTTAGCATGAAACCAGTCGTTGTAGTCGAGGTGGTTTAATGTTTTATGTCACTACAGATAAATAAATATATTTAAAATAGTCGGGTGAGCTAACACAGGAGAAACGTTGAAATATATTGAATTAATTCTGGATTTATTGAAGGAGCTCATGTAGTTGTGACTCACTTTCACTTATTTATCATAAACCTTGGGGCTTGTTGTTTATTTTTGTTTTTACTGTTTAATTATTGCTTATTTTATCGTCGTATTTCTATTTCTATTTATTTCCAACTGCTGTACTTGTGTGAGGAGTAATAGTAATAGTACATTTCCCCCTGGGGGTTAATAATATAAAAATAAATAAAAAAATATTTCTGATTCTGATGTAAACAATACGACGGCGTATAAAGGCCACACGAGAAAAAGAAACTGCTGTCACTACGAGAATAAAGTCATAATATTACGAGAATAAAGTCGTAGTTTTAAAAAATTCGTAATATTACGAGAAAAAAGTCGTAATATTAC
>JAPTGZ010009572.1:0-10153 GCA_029814645.1 Fowleria isostigma
ACACACACACACACACACACACACACACACACACACACAAACACACACACACACACACACACACACACACACAGTCACAGTCTTGTTTTTTTTTTTTTTTTCTTTCGTATTTTCATCTCTCTTAGTCACATTCAAACTCACACTTTCGCGCATAGCCTTGTCTGTCTTTGGCAGTTAATTGGTTCGTCATATGGCTTCGACTAAATGTGATTGTAACACTAACAAAGGCTCAGAGTGTGAGTCTGGGTATTTACAGCCTTGTTGAGTGGGTAGGCCAGCCTGTCTGACTAACCGTATTACAATGACATTTAGTTTTATTCTCCTCTTTAGCACCGTGACCTAACACAACCTCATGTTACATAATACACATACACTTGACTCGGTACCACTTTATTTCACATACCTTCAAACCTTCACTGTAACACAATAGTGACACGTCCATCCAAACCAGACCAGGGAGGAGTGGTTACATGATAACAGTGCACAGCTGAGTAGAATAAGCAGTTTGTTTAAGTAAAGTAATCCGAGTAGAATACCTGTATGTAATCACATGATAGTGGAGATGTACATCTCTAATTATAGCCACAATTAGCTCTTACAGTAACATGAGGAAGTCTATTAACAGACACATAATTCAACAACCAATGGATGCACAGTTTTAGGCATCGGTAAAATGACAGTTGTAATAAGTTTTTCTATGGTTCTTATGCCCTCACTGATCAATAGGCCATGACCTATTGTTGTCATCATCATCATCATCATCATCTTCGTTAGCAATATCTTCTGTGATGAAACTACTGGTTGGATTAATTTCAAATTTTATATGGAGCATCATTGAGACAATGTTTATAAAGTTTGTTGACAGGTTTGAGCAACTATGATTTTTACAAATTTTTGAAACATTAAACATGTGCCTTTACTTACAATATTTTTTATTTATTTTTATTTTTATTCCACATTTTAAACAAAAGATACATGTTCACATTATGTATTCTATGTTGGACTTAGATAAACAAATTACAGAAGCAAACCAAGAAAGAAAAGAAATAACAGTAATGGTTACCGGATATTGATCATCAAAAACCTATTATACACATTTGAGTCTGTCACTCCTTAAGCATCATTTACTGCATAATAATGTGTTCATTTCTCCCATTTAGTCAAAAAAACACTGTCTTTCATTCTACGCTGATACGTTATTCACTCCATTGTATAAACCTCTCTTATGATCTCTAACCACTGGGTTGTAGTGGGTAATTCAACCTTGCACCAGTTTCTTGTTATTGCTTTTTTTACATGTGACCAACAACATTTTGGTTGAATATTGGTCTTTTTTTGGAACACAGTTGTCCTAGATACATGACTTTACATTCCCTTTGATAATGGTCCATATTTTGATGGTTTATAACATGTAGAGTGTTTCGCAACAGGGGTGGTACCGGCCCCATAGGTGCCGGGGGGGGGCTATGATGGAACGAGAAAGCTGAGAATGGGGCATGGAGATGATATTAGTCTGTATAAGTATGAATATCAAGCTGCATGTTATGAATGGATGGATGCTTTATTTTGGCTTGTACATTAATCATTGCACTTTGTCCAATAATCACAATAAACATTAAACCAAAAAGGAATAGGCTCGAAGCAAAAGCTTAGTATGTGCCTATTCTTTTCACTGATGCACTGTTTACATTAAATTAAATATGTACAGCATTGACATTCTCATTAGAACAAAAATCAATAACAAATCATATTCAGTATGTCAACTTTAATATTCCTGATGATTTCACAACTTGAGGCATTTTTAAAACTTTGACTTAGAAGTGAACAACCCAAATTCAGCATCAAGTCCATCCCATAATTTTACACCTACAACCCACATCCATCTAGACGTCACATCTATCCCCACTTCAGTACACCCAAAAATTGATTATAGATATCTATCAAGTTCCTATTGATCACTGATAGAAGTCCTGTATAGACTTGGAATGAGTTGAGTTGTCCTCCAGTGAAAGCCCCGCCCACTTCTGTTGTTAGACTGATCTCCTGCGTCCGAACCACAGAACTCAAACATCGAGTTCCGTGGTTCTGAGTTTTGTGGCAGAACCTGAACCTCACACATTCAACCGGATTGATTGTTGATAGAACATATCAGTGAAACACGGGAATATCGGTCCTGTTTTTCCATTTATTTATTTTGGTTTGTGTGTAAACAAATGACACAAAAGCTTGAAATAAATGTGATAATGATCTTACCCTCATCCTTAGACTGTAGTGACTTTATGTATGGTGTGAAAGAACATAAAAAAGTGACCTTGTTTGTAGGAAAAGTCAGTCTTTTTGAACAGAAAGCAACATGTGAAAACACTGAAGACAAAAACAGCAACTATATAGTGACGCTAACATCACTCATACAACAAAAAAAACATCTTTATATTTTATAGTTGCAGGTATGTGTCTAATATTGAATTGAATTGAATTGACTTTATTTGTCATTGCACATTGCACATTGTTTTTGCCAGTTACATTACACAGTTAATATTTACGAATATGTGGAGAAAAATGTACATGACTTGTACTGTAATGTAATATAACCCACTAGGAATGATCGCAGCAAGTAATACTAGATATTAAAAGAACCATGACAAACAATACAGCTCAGCTCTATTTATTTAAAATTTATTAGACTGTAAAACCTATTTTGTTTCAAATTAAAAAGGAAATTAAACTTTGACATAGGCGGTGAAACTCATTATAAGTCATTAGAAACTATCACAGCTGTAAAAGAAATGTACATTCTAAATAAACTGGATAGTGTTACAGAGCTCACCGGCTGCAGTTTAGACCAAATTTCAATCACACCAGCTGAATAAATTTAGCAGGCATCTAAAATAAACAGAGTAATTACAGACTAATAGATATTGACCAGCAGACGCTTTCATCCCCAGATATGTTCATCCGTTTTTACCCGGGGGTAATAAAACTTTAAAGGCTCCTGGAGGGGTGGTGGCCAGGAGGCAATAAACAGCAGAGGAGAATCTGTGACTGGTTAAACAAAAGGAACAGGAGGAACACCAAAGACTGCACAAGACGATAAGTGACAAGAAAGACAGAAAGACAGACAGACAGAGGGGAAGGAAGTAAGACAGACAGACAGACATAAAGAATGGAGGAAAGAAGGAAGGAAGGAAGGAAGGAAGGACGGAAGGAAGAAGAGATGAAAGAAAGGCAGACAGAGGGGAGGAAAGTAAGACAGACAGACATAAAGAATGGAGGAAAGAAAGAAGGAATGAAGAAGAGATGAAAGAAAGGCAGAGGGGAAGAAAGTAAGACAGACAGACATAAAGAAGGGAGGAAAGAAAGACAGAGAGAAAGAAAGAAAGACAGGTAGACAGAAGGGAGGAAAGTAAGACAGACAGACATAAATAAGGGAGGAAAGAAAGACAGAGAGAAAGAAATAAAGACAGGTAGACAGAAGGGAGGAAAGTAAGACAGACAGACAGACAGAAAGGAGGGAGGAAAGTAAGACAGATGGACAGACATAAAGACAGAAAGAAGAAAGGAATAAGGAAGACATGAAAGAAAGACAGACAGAAAGAAAGAAGGAAGGAAAGAAGAAAGAGGGGAGGGATAAAGAAAAAATAAGGAAGAAAGAAAGATGAAAGAAAAAATGGAATGAATGAAAGACAGACAGAACAAAGGACGGAAGGAAGAAGGGAAGAAAGGAATAAAGGAAGCAAGAGGGGAGGAAAGAAAGAAGATGGAATGGAAGAAAGAAGGACAGAACAAAGGAAGAAAGAAGAAAGACAGAAAGGAGGAAAGAAATAAGGAAGGAAGGGAGAAAGGATGAAAGAAAGGCAGACTGAAAGAAAGCAAGACAGACAGAAAAAAGGAAAGAAGAAAGGGGAGAAGTTAGGAAAAATAAGGAAGGAGGAAAGAAAGAAGGTAGAAAGAAAAAAGAAGATAGAATGAAAGAAAGAACAAAGGTAGGAAGGAAGGAGGGAAGAAGGAAGGAAAGAAATAAGGAAGAAAGAAGTGAGGAAAGAAGAAAGATAGATACCCTTGTCATCCGTTTCCTCTCTTAGATTCTTGATTCCCGTTAACAGACTAAATGAATGAGTTGTTTTATTTTTTTACATATGAAGGCTGATCTTTTCAGATTTGGTGATTTCACATAATTCAATAAAACCGTTGAAGGACACTCACAGAAGGTCTTGGTCTTTCTGTCCATGTTCTCGTCTCTTCTTCTGTTCTGTGATCTGATGATGATGTCATCAGTCGAGGCCCAAGTTCTGTTTGTTTAAAAGTCGACACAAACCAAGACTGGATGGAATTCTGGATGTTATTGTTGTCTGTGTTTAAACCAAAGAGGATCTGGTTGATGACTCATGTGGACTCATGTGGACGGTAAAGATCACAGATGCATATTGTGCTCCTCTTCCTCCTTCTTCTTCTCCTTCTCCCTTTTTTTCTTCCTCTTCTTCTTTTCTTCCTCCTCTTCTTACTTCTCCTCAGTCTTCATCCTCTTCCTCTTCTCCTCCTCCTTCATCTTCCTCTTTTCCTCCTCCTTCTACTTCTCCACCTTCTTCCTCTTCTAATACTTTTTCTTCTTCCTCTTCCTCCACTTCTCCTCTTCATTACTCTTCCTTTTCTCCTTCTACTTCTCCTCCTCCTTTTACTTCTTCTCATCCTCCTCCTTCTTCCTCTTCTCCTACTTCTCCTTCATCTTCCTCTTTTTCTACTTCCTTCCCCACTTCTAATTCTACTTCTCCTCCTCCTCCTTCTTCTTCTCTTCCTCTACTTCGCCTTCTCCTCCTCCTCCTCTACCACTACTACTCTTTTACTTCTGTCCTCTAGTATTTGCTAATATGTCTTTTTTTTTCTCATTTCGTCTTGGATTGATCCATCCTTGGTTTGTGTTCCTCTTCATCTTCTTCTTTTTCTTTTCCTCCTTCTCCACTTCCTCCTCCTTCTCTTCTGCTTCTGGGGGCGGCTGTGGCGCAGTTGGTAGAGCGGGTCGTCCAATGATCGAAGTGTCGGCGGTTCAAATCCCGCTTCCAACTGTCCATATGTCGAAGTGTCCTTGGGCAAGACGCTGAACCCTAAATGTCTCCCAGTGAGGCCTGGTAGCGCCTTGCAGCAGCCGCCCACTGGTGTATGAGTGTGTGCGTGAATGGGTGAATGTGAGGCTTGTATTGTAAAGCGCTCTGGGTGCCATTAATGTACAGAAAAGCGTTATATAAGTACCGATCATGTACCATTTACCACTCTACCTCTAGTATTTGCTAATAAGTCTTTTCTCTCATTTCGCCGCGCTTTGCTTCGTCCTTGGTTCGCGTCAGTGTCTACATTACTTACTCTACAGAGATAATAAACATAAAGTCTAAACTGTGTACCCGCGTTACTTGACTGTAAACCTCATTCCTCAATCTTGTTTTTTAATTCCTTTCTGCATTAAACAGCCGTGCTTCAGAGATAAGGGCCCTCATCGCGCCGGTGGAACCTGCCAACCTGTGCATACTAAAATAGAGCGCGCATGCTTCCTGTATGTGTGTGTCAGAGCGCGAGGACAGGTTAGTGGTTTGAGCAACAGAAGGTGAGGAGGTGGGTTTTGAATGGCACCTCCGCCGCCAGCCAAACACTCTGAGCACGCACACGCACAAGGGCATGCACGTGAAGCCCTCTCTGCTTCCATCTCCATCAGAGTGATGAGCGGATGGAGGCTTTTAACTAATCACATCATCTAAAAGGAGAGAACAAAGGAGCGGGTGAGAGGAGAGCGGGAAGGGGAGAAAAAAAAAAAATCACAAGCTCGCGTGGAAGGAAGGTGAAACACTTCTTATGAATGAGTCATCCACTTTCTATTACTTTACATCTTTCTTTCGCTCTGTCTCCCCCTCTCGGCCCCTTCCCTCCATCACCCTCCTCCCCCCTTCCTGCCTCCCTCTCTCTCGCTCTTTCTCTCTCTCCTGTAGTAGGTCTTATCTCCTTCATATTGCACACTCAAGGTATTTGTAATCCGCTTATACTTGTTCAGCCTTCTTCTACAATGTAACTTAATATGGACCGTGCCCCTGTATGTGTGTGTAATAGATATAAGGTAACAGCATTACTGTATTTACCACCTGCCGTTGTGTATCTCCCCCTCTCTCTAATTCGCACACACGAAACATTCAAGGTGAGAACTTCACCGTGACGGCTTTTTCTAGTAAATGACACCTTTTTACAGTTTTTGGCCTTATTCTGGCTTATATCAGGGGTGTCAAACATGTGGCCCGGGGGCCAAAACCGGTCTGCCAGAGTCCAGTCCGACCGGCGGGATGAATTAGTGAAATATAAAAATTACATTGAAGATATAATCAATCAAGGATGTTAAAACAGGTTTTGCATTTCGACCACTTCAATCACAAGTGGATCAAAGCAGTAAAATACAATTATATTAACCTGTAATTAACAACAACTCCAAATGTCTCTCTTTGTTTTAGTGTGAAAAAGTAAAACTGGATAAAATTATTTATATTAATAAACTATCCTTTCACAAAGTCAGTGAATAACCCGAACAAATATGAACAACCCGAAGTGTCTTAAGATAAATAAATGTAATTACCTTCATCAAGGAGCTTATGTTTTTGCCAGCATTTGTCTGTCTGTCTGTCTGTTAGCAACTTAACACAAAAACTACTGGATGGATTTTGAGTAAATTCCAGGATTTTTTTTAAAGGATTTTTTAGCATTGGAAGATAGGATGATTTTCAGCATTTGTGCATATAACTCTACAAAAAAAATAAAAAAATAAGTAAATAAATATTCAGGGCACTGATACAAATAAATGTAGGATTATTGCTTTGGTCATATGGGGGAACTATCATGCTTGGCGGAGGTCTGCGCTCTCTGAGTGCTTTTGTAGTTTTAATAATATTCTGCCTGTTTTGCAGTTTGGATGGCTGTAACTCTTTCACTGTTTGTGCAATTGGAAAGATTCCAACAGGTTCTAAAACCTCAGATGTTGTTCTTTTGAGGCTTTATTGGGTTGTTATGATAATTTCACTCATGTATGTACTAGAAGCTGGAGAAGAAGTAATTTTAGCAGAATTATAACATGCCGTCAATGGTAAATGACTGCTCAATTTTAAAAAAAATCTATATGCTCTGGAAAAATAGGCAAATTGACTAACTCAAAGCTATTTTTTAACCTTTTTAATAGTCAAAATTATAAACAAAACAAAAAAAAAAAAAAAAAACATTTTAGACTTGGGGTTTAAAGCACATATGTCAAACATGGGGGCCAAAAGCCATCCGCCAAAGAGTCCAATCTGGCCTGTGGGATGAATTATTGAAATATAAAAATTACACTGATAATATTAACAATCAAGGATGTTAAAATAATTTTAGGTCAGTTCAATCGAAAGTGGGTCAGACCAGTAAAATACTATCATAATAAGCTATAAATAATGAGACACACATTTTAGTCTTTGGTTTAGTGTAAAAAAAAATAAAGTTAAATTACACAAAAATGTTGACATTTTTAGAAAAGCCTAGCCTTTTAGAAAAAAATGTGAATTAAGTGCAATTTTAACAATATTCTGCCCGTTATTTAAGAGTTTTGTGTATTTGTAGATCCACTGTAATCTGCAAGGTTTAATGAATATGTGAAAATGAGTTGATAGTGTTTTTTGTGTCTTCCATTCCAAATTAGTTAGAGGTTTTCTTGTAATCAAATGACTTGTCTGATCACAAGAAAGCCTCTAATTAATGTGAAAATGAGAAGGCGAGGCAAAATAACTGTTAAACTCACACTTTTTTTTCTTAATACATTTCATTTTGTTCGTGGTTCATGTTTTTCACATTCTTTTAAAAGGATAGTTTGTAGATGTAAACAGTTTGATAATATATTTTTACTTTTTTCACTCTAAAACATAGAAGTTAGACATACACATTTTAGAATTATCATTTACATATTATTAGAATATTATTTTAATGACCTGGTCTACTTCAACTCACATTGGGCTGTATATGGCCCCTCAACTAACATGAGTTTGACACCCCTGGCTTATATCCTCTAATGCAGGTGTGTCAGACTTTAGGTCAGGGTCCACATTCAGCTCAGTATGATAGTAAAATAATAACATAATAACCTATAAATAATGTCAACTCCAAACTTTTCTCTACACTTTACAGTGAGAAAAGTAAAATTACATAATGAAAATGTTTAGATCTACAATCCTTCTTTTACAAATAATGTGAATAACCTGGAGAATGTAAAATTTCTTAAGAAAAACATTTTCTCAATTTATATTTACACAGTGGATCTACATGTATTGTGTATCTCTCTCTGTCTGATTCACACACATGAAACTTTCAAGGCGAGAAGTTCACGATGGCGCTGTCATATAGACTTCTGATCAATTTCTAGTATAGAAAACTGACCCACCCCATAAAATTTTGACCCCTTACATGAATTTGTGCTGTTTGTTAATAATATGCCATTATATGTAGGTTATCATGCTGTTATTTAGCTGGTCTGGCTCACATAAAATTAAACTGGTCTAAATGAGCATTTCAGAAATCCATCCCATTGGCTGGAATGACCCTTTGTTGGTCTGGTTTTCGTATGTTTGACACCCCCTCCTCCAACCTGTTGATATCCTCAGTAACTGTTGACTTGTTTCTGTATTCATCCGTCTTTACCACACATGATCTTTGTCTCCGTTGTAGCTGAGCATTACCAGAGAAAAGGAATGTGTTCCAGTAAAACAAGCAAGCATCAAGGTCAAGTTTGTTTCTATAGTGCATTTACAACAACACAAAGTGCCCAAAGTGCTGTACAAAGTTATAGATAAAATACAAGACATGGTAAAAGTAGAAAAAAATATAGAGACATAAAAGATAAGTCATAAAACTGAGAAAACGGATTCACAATAATAGGATAAATAGTGTATAAAAACACAACCAAAGGATAAAACAAATAAAAGTCACACTTGTTTTAAAAGTCAGTGTAAAAAGCTGCGTCTATAAAAGAGATTTAAAGTGTTCAGTGGACTGTGCACATATTATTTGTTGGGTCAGAGTGTTCCAGAGCCTCAGACCTGAGCAGAAGAGGATCTGCTGCTTTTAGTCTTCAAATGGGTTTTTGACATATCTACAATCAGGTGATTTGAGGATGGAACGGGCACAGTTAAAAGCTCTTTTTAAAAAAATAAAATCACAATCTCAATTTTATCACAATTCTTTACATTGATCTTTGAGACTATTTTGCATATCTTTTCCAGGTAAAAAGTCACTGCTTCCGTTCCGTCTTTCCACCGTCTGTTCCTCTTCTCAAACTTTACTAAATGCTTGTGTTAAAGGTGTTTGTTTGTCCATATATACTGTTTAGAAGATTGAACAGATTTGTAGTGTTTCCTTCCGGCGTGCAAAACGTGTCTGGATAAATTTCCCAAATTCCTGTTGTTTGTCATTTTGGAGAAAAGCCAAACCAATTCCATTCGTTTGAAGAGGAGTTCTTTTTAGGAAGCAACTCGTCCGTTTGGCATGACTCCTCCTGAAATCCATGTGATGTGAACATGAACCAACGTGATGCGTTTGTGCGTCTCATATAACTCCACCCAGAGCCGTTGAATACTCTATGGCTCTGTCTACATCAGATTATAGATGATTCCACCCTCCCTCTGCTTTGCTGGATCATCGATACGTTCTAATCTTTCACCATCTAATATCATCATATCGCACACTCCTAATAGTGGGATATTTTGTATATAAATGCACTAAAGGGTACTCTAAATATACTTTGTATTTGTGTGTAAGAGAGGTATCGCAGGCCGTTCCTTCCTGCAGCTGTCAGGATCCACAATAGAAACAAAAACTGTCCCAAATAATCTGTGCAATAAAACATCCATTCAACAGTGCAATAATCTGTACTCATATGTATAATGTGTACATGTACATACATGTCTATCTATATATTATGATGTGTGTAGATATGAGTGCATAGGTGTACATATGAGTGTCTCCCCCAAACTTTATTAATATGAGCATAACTGAACATAGTATTTCTCTTGTTCCTCTTGTGTGCTTTGTTTTAGAATAGAATAGAATAGAATAGAATAGAATAGAATAGAATAGAATAGAATAGAATAGAATAGAATAGAAAAGAATA
>JAPTGZ010009607.1:0-10151 GCA_029814645.1 Fowleria isostigma
TATGTACTTTTCGACAATAAAAACACTTTTTTGTGTCTTCATTTGCATTTTATTAAACCGACAAATGTGTCAGATCATTTTGCCTGACCCTGTATGTGTGTGTGTGTGTGTGTGTGTGTGTGTGTATGTATATATATGTATAAGTGTGTATACAAACACAAATGTATACACACACATATGAAGTACACCATAACATATTCTCCTATGGAGTTACAGTATGTGCATGTAAGCATACACCCATGTCCATACCTAGAAATTGTATAGCCTAGTGTAAGGCATGTTTACTTACATAGAAAAGAAGGAAAAAAAACCGAAAAAAAATGTATAATGCATATATACATACAAATATTTCTACTTTCTTACACATATACATACATAATGAGAGATGTTGACTGGAAGCGCAGACCACGCTGCATGATGGGAAATGAAATTAAAAACAAAGGATGTATTTACTAAGTTCAGTTCCTAGGTATCAGTATAATATGACCCATTCCCTGTTGGTCATCACATTAGTATTGTATATTAGCCCGTGGAGGTGTACATGGTATTATATTGTTGTGCCTCTTCTCACAATTATGTGTTTTTTTTTTTATCCTTAAAGATTTCCTACATCGGACATGACTGTAAGGAGATTCCAGACTTCCTTGGAGAAACATATGGGCATTTTGCAAGAAGACTGGATCTGAGCTTCAATCAGCTCAGGTAAGGAAACAACACCTGTAACCCGCCGGATGCAGGAGCCTGGAGAGCCCTTGATATGAATGATATGTGTGTGTATGTACAGGATAGTAAGGGTAGATGTCATTCAGTACTCAGTTTGAATCTGATTATTCATGTCACGACTCTGGTTTTAATGTGTTCTGTCTGTCTGGCTCTGTCCAACAGACATGCATCTTTACATCAGGTTCAATTGAATGTGTGCCCTCATTCTTTAGGTGGTCAAAGTGTCTTCAGGACATCAAAGAGCTGAATGAGTGTAAGAGCCGGGCCGGTGTCACGCTGGGGCAGGATAAAAGGCGTGATCGATAAATGTGACATGCTAATTCGGGGGCAAGTAGAAGAAAAGATTCCTCTGTCAGGACATGAAGGAACACCTCGTGGCAGCTGCTTCAGAGGGGGCTGCCATTTCAACAGCAGGACTAGCATAGTTGATCTGGCAAGTAAAAGAGAAGAGATGATGGTTTTAAGGTGCTTTTGTTTCTGAAGCCCTTTTCATGATTGTCAGGCCATGAAGCTGTCTCAATAGAGACAGGGGTGTTTTTTTGTTGAAAATTGTCGTCTTGAGGCAGCTGTCTATGCTGGAGATGTGAGGCCTCAGTCACCTGATTTAGACTTGTCACTTTGCAAAATCCCTTTTACACAATGTCCTGTCCTGGGAAAGAAGGTTCTACAAGTGCACTGTGGAGAGCAAAGCACTGTCCATCTGTTATTATATAATTACCATCATCATTATCATTATTATTATTATTAGTGGTGGTAGTAGTAGTAGTAGTAGTAGTAGTAGTAGTGGTATTTTTTATTCAGGGTTTCTGTGGGGTCTTAAAAAGCCCTAAAAGTCTTGAATTTACAAATCTGTATTTAACACCTTTAAAAACTGTTTAAAAGGTACTAAATTTGACATTTTAGGTCTTAAATTGTGTTGTCATAAACTTGTTGGCAGTGTTGTGTCTGTTAAATATTCAAGCTGCAAAGAAAGTCTATTCAGTTCCACCTGTTCCAACCCGACAATGTATTCTGAAATTAGGAACCAGTTTTTGCTAACTTTGCAGTGAGAAGTGACTCGTAATGATGGAAATCAAGGTGTTGGAGTAAATAAATACATTTTCCTAAATTCAAGGAGTCACAAATTTTTGCCAGTAAGGCTGTGAAATAGGCATTAAATTCTGTTCTCAGTAGTCTTACAAAGGTCTTAAAAGGTCTGAAATTGAACTTGTATAAACCTGTAAGAAGCCCGATTATTGTTATTATTAGCCTTTTTATTTTGAGAATCTTCAGAGGAAGATGGAAAAGCAATGCAAGAAGTAACTGCACATGATTATATTTCATTGATACTGAATATACATTTTAAGATATCTCACTATATGGATAATATTTCAACAAAACAAGACTCAACTTCTGGAAAAATGGGACTGCTGATCAAGAGTGTTGAATCATTTCTGCGTCCTGTTTTAACAACATTTACATACATATATGATGTTTCTCAGTTTTGAAATAATAATTATACAAGCCAAGAAAGTCACTGTTTGGAGTAAAGATGGTAAACAAACATCTTTTATTCTGTTATATAGTTCAATGGATCATCTTTTATTGTATGTTACATGTCATTTATGCCAAAACAATGGCTACTTTGTCACATTTTTAGTACTAAAGCAGGTGAAAATCTCTACAGTCTGGTGATGTTGAAGCTGCAGAGACATATTCAACAGCTCTGAACAGATCGTGTAGACACAGTTATGATGATGTCGCCTCTTTGACTTTCAGGTGTGTCGTCATATATATGTATTCTCACAGTCTGATACTTCAGGTATCTAGATTTGTAAAATTGTTTAATAAATAGAAAGATATCATATGTGCAAATGGCACATAATTTAAAGGGGATCAAAAAATGTCTTGCTTCTCGGTATTGACTGCAATCCAAATTTTTTTATTAGGCATTGGGACTTTGACTCACTGTTATCATTTTGTAGCCCAGCCCCCATGTTAATATTGAACTAACTTAATTCTATGTGTACCAGCACTTCTGTTCATACAGTATACAGTCATAGAAAAAAATGATGACCATCCTTGTTTTCTTCAATTTCTTGTTCATTTTAATGCTTGCTCCAGCTAAAGGTACATTTGTTTGGACAAATAGCGGGTTCAGAATGAAATATAATGATAACAACAAAAATAGCTCATAAGAGCTTAATTTAAGAGCTGATATCTATCCATTTTACATGGTTTTCTTGATAATAACCAAAATTACATAAGTTCTTACATCAATAACTCTGGCATTGTACTGACAAAAACAGTACCTTTAGGCATGCTATGTTTTCTTTTCTGTCTGTTTTAGTCACATGATACACACAGGAGTTAGTACTTGATTGCTTAACTACTGTTTTTGATGACTTTTGATGGTCTAATAATTTTTTCTATGACCATATTTACATATTAAGTGATACAATAATAATGATAATATGTTAACAGTATGTAGGCTGTATCATAATTTATATATATATGTATGTATGTATATATATATATATATATATATATACATTTTTTTTTATAGAACTCACTCTGAATTGTTATTAAATGGTAGTGTTTATTTCGAGTTATTGGTTTGTTTTTTCCTATAATATATATTTTTTCCTATTATTTCCATTGCAGTAATTCTTTGAAAGTGTTAATAAGAACCTATCGGTACACTCCATTTACATGGTAGTCATAGTGCTGGTTTTGTAGAAGATGTTGTAGCTTTATCTCAGTGGGAGTCATTGCGTGTTGTACAAACAGCTTTATGAAAGCTGACTGAAACAGCCCTTATGTGTGTTGGTTTCAGGGAGATCAAGGCTGGCATTATGTTTCTTGCCCTTGAACCTGTCACATTAAGGACTTGATGTTTAGAATCAAATATTTATAACTCAAATATTACTAATTCATTATTAATTTTCACTTCAGTTAATCTCAGATGTCAGATATCATTACCAAACTTCAAAGCATGCTACGGACAGAGAAGCAGCGAAGAAGTGGTGCTGGAATCATTCGGGGCCTGTATCAGTGAGATATTGATTGATGCTTTTTGCTGCCAGGGAAAATGCTCTGTTACACAGTGTTTTATATTTCTCTCATACAGACGGCATGTTTAAATGGTTTATGTGTCTTCACTAAATCTGTATGTAGGCCACAACGTTCCCCTAAACCTTACATTCACTCAGGTATATGCACTGTAAAACCTACTTTACAAACTTTCTGCATTTTGTAAAGGTAAATACCAAAAAGGTTAAAATTGATTCCAACATGTGTCTTTTCTTGGCTTTGCATGATCAGTGTACACTGTCTTGATGTAAAAGTGACCTACCTGCCTTTTACATACATGTTCCAGACATATATGTCCTCCAGTATCTCATAAAGTCTTTTCCTGGTCTGTCTGTAGATGCTTACGTGACAATGCTGAGAGGTCATGGGTGGGTAAGGCTGTGAAATTCAATAAGCAGCTCAACATGTTATATTGTTATATGCTAGCTAAGGCATAGCCAACCCCCCACTGGTAGTTTGATCCCTGTAAGAATGCACATTTTAGACACTAGTCCCAGTTGCACAGCTCAGTGATGAAAAGCTGCTGTCTCTTTTTTAGTTCCAGAACTTTTTATGCTGCTGTCTGTGTTCAAGTACAGGTTATATAGACTATTTTCATTATAATCCAAACAAGGCATGATTGACATTTTTACTGTGTACAATTATAGATTTTATGATTTGAGGTACAGACATATAGTATGTTATGAAATTTCTATAAGTACCTCATAAAGCTGTACAGTCATAGAAGGGTGCAATTTAAAGATTCAGTGTGTATGTGGGGGGATGTACTGCCCAGCTCCAAAAAAGTTGAACCAAGCAAACAGGCAAGATCCTTCCATTGGTTAAAGACTCTAACTAATACAATGAGTAGGACTGTGTTTCAGGGGAAAAAGTTTATGTGGTCTGTTCGAGTCCAGATTGATCCTGTTCCAGATTAATGGGCAAATCAGGGTGAGAAGACTGTTGGATGTAGTGAACACCCATCATGCCTAGTGTCTATAGTACAAGCCAGAGGGGGCAGTGTTATGATCTGCTGGTTGCTTCAGTTGGTCAGATGTTGATTAAGCAACACTATGTGTCCAAAAATGAGGTAAACTGACTACAGGAATCTACCGAATGACCATTTTTTTCTTTCCAAGAGGACAAAGCCAGGATTTATCAGGCTCAAACTGTGAAAGACTGGTTTAATAATCGGACAGTTTCCACACATGGATTAGCCACCACAGATCCAGACTTGGAGAAGACTTTATATGTGTCTGAAAAGACCTGCTATCGCATGGTAGAGTGCTGCAACCCAAACTGAGCCCGACGGGACCTGTTGGGGTCAGTTTGGGTTCAGAAATATGTGGCCCATACAGATATGGAAATCAACAGCATGTTACATATTCCTGAGTACATAAGGATGATAAGATAACCTTGTTTGAACTAAAAAAAGGTTTAACTAAAAAAAATGTTGGTTTTGTTTAGACTATATTGACCAGTTTAAATAAAATTGCATGACTAAAAGGAAACTAAAATATAGTTTTTATTGACTAAAACAAGACTAAAATGTTTTCAGTTTTTATTGACTAAAACTAGATTAGATGAAAAAACTGTGATTGTGACTAAAACTAATGAAAACTGAAATGACAGTCTGACACAAAGACTAGAATAAAACAAAATTAAAACAAGCTGACAAAACCAACACTACTCTCCTATCATCAATACAAGATCTTGGCATAAAATTAATGCAACTCTGGGCAAAAATAAAAGGCTGGGCAGCACAGTTTGGATTCAGTGAGAGTGCATAGAGAGAGGCTCTGTAAAAATGCAAAGTCAAAGCATTTTGTTACTATGTTTATATGTCTGGGTTGGAGAAATATACATTTCAAATGATCAGTGATCTGCCCGTACCCTGATAAGGAAGCAAGTATATACACTCATTACATTATTATCTATAGTAATAACAATATGACTTTATGAAATTGTGGTCTCAGAATTTCCATTGGTGAGTTACATTTTTCTTTATTTTAAATTCTAGATGGCACACTCTGCTGCTGTGCCACATATTTTTCAATAATATATTTGCATGCCAACTCTAACTTCCAGGAATCTAGAAGTTTTTTCACCTTTCAGGCCCTGTTTTACTTTCCATGTCACATAGTAGAGACATTTGTGTATTGACACCCTGACCTCATTTTGGTGTCACCTGAAGCCAACCCACAGTAAACAGATGCACATATCAGTGAAAGACAGTGGACTGCCTTCAGCATCATGCACTTCTTCATGCTGCTTGACTCAAATCAAGGAGGAGACATTGCCAGAGTTTGTAGTGGCTAATATGCTTATTTCTGTCAGCTCAATTGACAACACTCATCCACCAAGTTGACAATGAGTCACAATGAGAAGCGAGGTACTGCATCACGTTTTAACGGAGTCTTGTGTGTTTGTGTGTGCCTTGCGCGTCTGTTGCATGCGTGTGTATGTCGGTGTGTATACCTGTGCATGTTTGCTTGCATACGGTGTTTGTGCATCTGTCTCTGTGAGCATAACAGTGAGTGTCTGGGCAGGTAATGGCAGGATGAAATTATGGTAGCAGCCTGTCACACCCACACCTCCCCTCTCTGTGCCACAGTGTCAGCCTGTCTCATCAATGTGTTGAAAAGTGTGGCTCACAGGGAGATTTCTGTCTTAGGACAAGCTTGGATATTATTGTGTCGGCCACTTTGTTTCAGGTCAGGTGTGTAGACAGTGCAGTGAGTGGGTTTGTGCTGTGTTGACAAGACTTACCTCCATGTCTGGGGTGCACTATGGGTGCCTGCATCTATTACATGCAGTGTTATCACAATGGACACATGGGGCTAGAGGAGCTCACATGTCTATGAGTCATGAGGTACAGTCCTAACATTGTATGAACAGTGATAGCTCTGCACTGAGATTTGACGTGACATTGTGATAAACAAATCACAGCTGTACAGTGATCAGGTTTGTGGAAGATGAAACATAACCTCATAGTTATATTTTGTCTGTTTTACTTTGATTAATTTTAGCATGTTTATCCAGTATCATTCTAAACCAAAGTTATATTTGTTCATGCTCATGTATTGTAAAAATTAAAGTAAAATACTGTATGTGTAAATAAGTCAGTTTCTTTTAGCATTTTCACATTTTGTCATGTACGGTATGCTATATAAAAATATGGGGCTAAACATTAAGATAACTGTGAAGTAACACAAAGACCTGTATTTTCTAACAATACAATAATAAATTATATATCTGGTTATGTTAATCGGTTCAGTGTGGATGTGTTAGTTTGCAGTGAATTGGGTAGGATAGTGTGAAACAGTCCAAAATTATTTGTTGCTTCATAAAACATTAAAATAGCTCATTGCTAATTAAAGACAGGCCTCGTGTAGCACAGGAATCCGTCTGGGTAACAAGATTGACTGAATCCATGAGCTGCTACTGAAAAATCCACTGCCAGTATTCCTCATTTTCTCTAATTTCCTAAATGTGAATGACTTCTACTATTGTTTTTCATGGGAGTAGAGTCCAAATTTGCTGAAGTAGTTAAATATTTTCTTCCAGTTGTCAAAGCAGTGATTTCAACACTCTCAGATTAAGCTGAAACATTTGTCACTTGTGTTTCTAAACAAGCTGTTCACACTTTGTCTCTCTTCTCATTCATTGAACGAGGCAGAAGGGGTAGTGGTCAAGTGAGCAATAGAATGAAAGGGAGTGTGAGCAGTAATGGAAAGAAAACATCTAATATAATCCACACAATTAATAATAAAATAAACAGTACTCTGACTTTACGCACTGGTTGTACTTTAAAACA
Source organism: Fowleria isostigma (assembly GCA_029814645.1). Taxonomy (NCBI): domain Eukaryota; kingdom Metazoa; phylum Chordata; class Actinopteri; order Kurtiformes; family Apogonidae; genus Fowleria; species Fowleria isostigma. The sequence goes on from JAPTGZ010009607.1 coordinate 7,592, forward strand.
TACACCATGACTTAACTCTATAGGAATGTTCTATAAGAAATAGACCTGCAACTGAAGCACACCCCTCCTCCTCCTCATCCTCCTCCTCCTCTGATCTTGGTATCTGACCAACCATGTCTGTTTAGCAGGTGAAGTGTCTGGAGTAGTTCAGTCAGACAGAAGAGCAGAATGAACCAAAGTTGCTTCCTCTAAATTGTTCCACCCATGCATATTGCACGATGCTGTTATTGATTGGACGGAAGTACAAACTTTAGAAACATTCCAGAAACAGAAAAACAAGAAGGAAAATGGAAAAAAAAACCAAAAAAAAAAAAACCCAAAAAACAGGCAGAGGGGCAGGATCTTTGCAGGTACATATATAACCACATACTGACAGAAGGTCAGATGGAAGATATAGTATTATTGTATGTGCTTGTATTACGGAAGTAACAGGTCAGAAAAAATTTGGTTCAGTATGTTTTCAGTACAGGGTTCTTTGGTTCAATACATTTTCAATATGTTTTCGGTACAGTGAAGGAGCCAAGTGAAGGGGGAGTATAGCAGGGGTGCACTCCATAACTACCTGTTACACAGGGCATTTCTATTAAATATTATTCAGTCATTTGTGCATTAACAGGCACACTACATGTTATGTATTTTTGTATTTTTGAATGTTCAGTGTTTGTTTATGGCAAACACTGTAATTTACAGAGCATTTTTGAATACCTCACAGTGTTCCCTGAGGTGCTATGAATGTGACCTCACAGTAACACCACAGCAGGAGCATGGTGAAAGAGAAGAGGAGCAGGTTCACTTGATTTTGCCAACTTGAGTTAAAAAATAATAACTATTTTGCTACGAAGAACCTATGGACTCTTTTGTGACACAAAACTGCAACATACCAAAAACTGAAAGTAAAACTTAACATGCTTTGAACTTCCAGCCTGGCTTCTGTGCCTCTGTTATACTCTTTGTTGTCATGTTTTGGGTTTTGTTGCAGCGGCGCTAAGAATTTGCCACTGCTTCCCGAGTGTTTGTGTTCTTCACATAGGCTACCTGTATTCGTTTGCTACACCTTCGTATTGTATTGAAGGTCCCAAACCAAAATAGCTCAGTACAAATGAGTGCACTATTACACCTGTAGCTTGTATGTATTTTTTTTTAATACATGCTACATATTTCGCCTTGATCAACGTTGTCAGTCAAGAGGAAAACCAACTGATTTGTAACTAGTTCTGTAGTTGGCTTCAGTTGGCTTGTCCTCCATCTGTTATCACACCTGACACTATCTGAGGATCTTGTTTAGAAACATGACATATAAGTTGAAAGGGGTTATAAACAGTATTTCTACTGTCAAATGTTACAAAATGACCTAAATATAAACATAATATATTCACACCAACGGTCCAACAGATTTATGTACGTATTTATGTATAAATGTTTGGCGGTGGTTGGAGGGGCCGTAGGTGCAGATGGGTAGCCACGCTTCTGTCAGTCTGCCCCAGGGCAACTGTGGCTACAGATGTAGTTTACCACCATCCAAGTGTGAATGTGTGAGTGAATGAATAATGAATCCATTGTACACACTTTGAGTAAGCATTAATAGAAAAGCGCTATATAAATGAAGTTCATTATTATTATTATTATTATATAGCCACTAGAGGGAGTAATGAGTCACTCTTCCAGCCTCCTATGTTCAGGATTACTAATACGTCTGATCGAAGTGTCAGAAAGTGACAAGATGGGATGAAAACTGCTAAGAAACAACTTTTAGAGTCAAAGAAAGTGATAGTGTTAAAAACTAGAAGAATCATTGTTGTTTTCACTGCTGGACACAGCTCACAATGAAAAGAATGGAGTTTGATGCTGGAATCACATTGTTTCTTCACACAGGTGAGTATGATTATGAGGTTTATGAAGGTATAAAGTTGATATGTGATGTTATTATCTTTGCTAAGTTTACGGTTTGTTGATCCATGGTTCAGACTAAATGGTGACAATTCTGACCTTGTTTGGATGATTCTATAATTTTAGTTCAGCCACTGACAACACTGTATAGAGAACAAAGTGATTTTTGTTGGCTGTTCTCTGCTGAAAACAAGGCTAAGCTAACAGAGCTTTAATGTAAACTATCAGCATGTGAAGCTCATTAGACAGAGAGTTATTATGACCAGTTGAGTTTTTGATTAAAAGTTGCTCTGCCACATGTATTTCATTACTTTTGTGGTAATGTCTGAAGTCCTACCATAGACTCTGTGACATTATTTGGAGAAAAAAATGCTTGGTTTCCAAGTGTTAAGCTATTCTAGCAGGAGGGACATGATGTAAGTTCCTCCTGAAGAAAACACTGGACAAACTCCAACATATGTTTCTTAAATATTTAATATAAAGTATTGTGTGAGTCAAGTGTGAATTTATCACACTCTTATGTCAGCAGAGTTACTGTAATATCTTTATACATAACATTAAATTTCAATTTTACTCAATTGTATATATAATATTTAAAATACAGTGGTACCTCTACTTACGAATGCTTCACCTTACGATAATTCCAGTATACGAAGATCAGTAACGGGTTATT
>JAPTGZ010009677.1:0-10147 GCA_029814645.1 Fowleria isostigma
TTTTTTACATTAAAAATAGTTTGTTTACATTACAAACATGGTGTTTAAAGGGTTAAAAAAATTTGACTATTACCAAGTATTTGGTATTTTTACTTACAGCTCAAGTCAATGAAATAGAAAAAAAATCAAAAAGAGTTAAAAACAAACTGGTATAACAATAATACAATAAAATAAAATTAAACTATAAAAAATACAAATACTGTAAACTGTAAAAATACTGTAAAATTATTTTACAGAAATATTCTTAGCTCATTCATTTATATATGCGTGGTGTTCTATAAGCCCTTTTGGTTTCTACCTCTCCCATGCACATGTTGTTTGATGTTGTTATTATTCACATGTTGTCATTAATTTTTTGTCTTTGCATGTATTTTGGTAGTTTTTCCTTTTTTATATTTTGTATTTTTACTCAACATTGCATCAAACTGCAAATAATAATAACAATAATTTTAGTTTAGTTTAGTTTATTTCATTTTGAGCTCATGCACTCCATGTACAGTGGCAATTTCATATACATGTACAACAATCAATACTGTTCATATACATCTCATACATGTGTACACAGACATACATAGAAAGAATATGCACACGTACAAAAAAATCAACAAGCAGACTTGTAGAACTTGCATATAAAACTATACATAGTGAATTATACAGGAAGATTATTCATGTAGAAATACACAGAAACTCTACATGTAAAAAAAACTACACAAGGAAGATACACAGATAGGTGTTTATTGTAAGTGTACATAGATATAGCAGTTCTATTGCCGAACATTTTGTGTACACAGTACATATAACATACCGTTCTACAACAGGAGTCCCCACTAGTATACCACTCCTGAAGCCCAGAAGCCCGAAAGGGAGTAAGAAGAAGCAGAGATTATTTACTTCTACTGCTGCTACTTCTGCTACTTTACTAATGTTCTTCTTAAGAGCTAAAAGTCAGCCTTTAACACTGATCAAAATCACAATTTCATATTTATTGGATTGATTATTGATATCATCTGATGTAAACTTAGTTACATGACAATATTTGTGACAATGAGCTGTACCTGTGACTAAGTTCAGATGTTATGGACTAATGCAGGAGTTCTGTTTTTGTTTTGGGTGACACGGATAGTGGTTAACACTTGTGCCTCACAGCAAGTAGGTTGTGGGTTTGATTCCAACACCAGTCGACGGGTAGGACGTTTCTGTGTGGAGTTTACATGTTCTCCCCGTGTCTGTGTGGGTTTTCTCTGGGTACTCCGGTTTCCTCCCACCATCCAAACACATGCACTAATAGGTTAATTGGTTAATCTAAATTGCCCATAGGTGTGAATGTGAGAGTGGTCGTTTGTCTCTATGATCAGTCATGTGATGAACTGGCGACATGTCCAGGATGTACTCCGCCTTCGCCTTTAAGTAGCTGGGATAGGCTCCATGTGACCCTAGTGAGGATAAAGCAGGTTCAGAAAATGAATGAATGAAAAAGGATGAATGAATATTGATATCAAGTAGGGGTGTAACGGAACAGAAAACTTTCGGTTTGGTATGTTTTCAGCACACTGAAGGTACCTATGGGCTGTACCAGTGACTGAGTTCAGATGTTATGGCCTAATGCAAGAGTTACGTTTTTGTTTTCTCCAGTCAAAAAGTTAAGGAGATATACTTCATTGCAACTAAAAGTTTCTAATACTGAGGTGTTTTGTTCAGCAGGATACTCACTTTTATTAACCTGGCCAGCCATCCATCTTTCTCAATGAGAAATCCATCTGGAATTGCAGGACTTGAATCCAAATATGAAGGCGGGACTAACAAGTGGTTTCATCAGAGAAACTTAAGAATACAGGGTAAAATCTGTAACTCAAACCTTATTTTTTAACAATCGACAACAGTTGTAAGAGATTTGTGGACTTGGAACTGACTTTGACTCAAAAGAAAAGTCAACAGTTGACAAAAAGAAGTCGGTGCATATGATGCTGATATGATACCTGCCCCCCCAGACTTATGTTTGGTTCGGTATAGAATAGATAGTGCATATTTCACAGCGACTGGCCCAATTCCAGGTTGTTTGCTCAGTATTGAATACACTGAGAAAACCAGATGGCTGACCAGGCAACACTTTTATTTTTGACTTGTAAATCCTACCAGCAAGGAGTCCTGTTAGTGCATATGTAAACAGACTCATTATTATTATTGTTATTCTGTTTACATGATCAGTGATCGTGTAAACAGAATAATCTAATTGGCTTTATACAATAACAGCATTCTTCTGATTCTGAGAAATCATATTAATACACCTAGATTCCTCCCCAATACTCCAGTGTCTTGATACAGGTATACAGGTTAATGTAATTTATTTCATTTTTACATCTGTGCATGTGTAAAAAAAAAAAAAAAACCCAAAACATCTGCATAAACAGAAGTCATGTAGCAACAATATGAGCCTAAGGAAAAAGATAAAGAAACATGGCACGTAGCAGCGAAAAGTTGGCAAAGACTCACTTTTGGAGTGAAGAGGAAACAAATTTCATGCTACAATAAATGAAAACTCTCCACATCCTCCATCTGCTTGATGGGAGGAAATACAGAAATGGTAAAAAATTCCAAAAATGGTCCTTTAGAATGTCTAGGACCAGATTGGTTGTTTGGAAAATAACAGGAAGTGTATGTCTTACATCATAACGTACGTACATACTCAGAAAGAGATTCAATAATGGACTGAAACATGTAAACACCAGGGTTTCTGATTACAGTAATTACCGGATTACTCCCAGTTATAGGATTTTTATAGTGTATCACTTAACAGGCTTAGTGATGAACAAGCTACACCATGATCACAACTCCAACATCACTACTATGCTTTCAGATTTTGCCTCCCCTCGAGGCTGTAGAGGTGGACTAATAAGTAGAATAGAACCTCTGGAGGCTCACCCTTTAGCAAACACATAGTAGCTCCTAAATTAAAAGTGTAGTATTGACCTGTGGACTTTACTGTGAAAATCCTGTAAGGTTGCGGTTACCACAGATCTTACTTCAGGCATCATCCCAAACCCATTGATTTTTAAGTCAAGAGACCCAGCGTCTTAAAAATGCAGCCTCACCTGGGAGTTTAAGCCCCGTCTCTGCAGCATTAATCTGTCCAACCCCCACATCTGTGTTAAGGTGGACTCATGCTCCACAGTCTGTGTCTGTACGGATGTCACTGGGTAAGTGGAATAACTCTGTGGGCCGGTGGGCTGTGGACCACATTGACCTCATCTCGGTCAGTTGGCGGACATGATATTTATAGTGTGGGAGGGGGCACCTGACAAACCCGCCTGGGTCTGGGTTCTATGTTATACATCCCTTCAAGGTTCTTGGTAATCATAACAGCAGTAAAAGCAACAGAAGCAGCAGCAACGTCTCACTGATCCACCGACTTTTCTTCTATCACATTTTCATTAAACGTGCAAACCTTTACTATTTTGGGAGTTGGAAGTACTTTGTTTGGCCTTAAAGGGTACTTGTAGTAAATATTCATTGTTACCTATTTCCAAAGGTCACGTATAATTCGACAGGTGTATTCTAGAATTCTGACCTGGGGATACTTTTCTAGTCTGGAAAACTACATGCTACCAGGACCGACCTCACTGGAAGCAATTTAGGGTTCAGTGTCTTGCCCAAGGACACTTCAACATACGGACAATTGGAGGCGGGATTCGAACCGCCGACCCTTCGTTCATTGGACGACTTGTTCTGCCAACTGCGCCACAGCCGCCCCACTTAAGAGCAAAGGTACACCCTATACATTTTGCCAGTTCATTGCAGGGCTGACATATAGAGACAAACAGTCCCTCTCATTCACACCTATGGATAAACGATATTATGGTATCTCAGACCCCTGTTAGAAAAGAAACACCTGAATTCGTGTCCCAATACTTTTGTCCATATAGATTATGTTTGATACTGAATGCTATATCAATACAAGTTAACCTTTTAACCTTTAGACATCTGTGTTAGCAGAGTTAGCGTTAGCTTTGTGAGTTTCACCCCTCGTTATTCTCTGTCTACACTCTCTTGTCCTAAATCGACTATGTCTTTCCACAAAACACTGACAACCAAATCAGAAAACAGAGCGTGAAAGTGGCACATGTAGAACAAAAACACTATGTATTCCTTACGCATCCCATAATTCACCCTGTTTCTGCACCTCCTGTCTTTTGTTTACTCCATGTTATATTACTTTTGTCTTCTTACACATGCATTTCTTCACTTTATTAAACACTACACACGCTGCATAAAGTCGGTCCTCCAACAACACGTTTAATTTACTCAGCTGAATCATCCTGTGGTTTGAGATGTGAAGATAATAACCTGTGTTTCTCGGTGGTTATTGTTTCTGTAGATTCTATGCTACAGCTCATCGTGCCGTAGTGTGAGGACTCATTTTGTTTGTGATGGCTCACAGGGGTTTCCAGTGGTGTGGGGTGGTCTAAATGAGCTGTTTCTATATGGGCTTTTATCTTTTGTTTTACTCTTCGTTATAATCTTGTTAAGACCGCCGCTGCTCATTATTACATGTAATACCCTCCTGTACTTTGTGTTTTGAGTTAATGATGCCTTAGAGCATCAATCGCTGCACGCATCGCGTTACAGACCGTGAACTTTTGTTCTTTGTTTTGATAATGCATTCTACTTCCTTACTGTAAACTACTTGAATCTGCTGTCCTCTGCAGTTTATCCTCAGTCGCCTCTAAACACCGCCGAGGCTCAGTGAAAATTAGGCCAGAAAATAATTGTCTCCACCTCAGATAGCGCAGATGAGAAGGATTTCTGACCTTTTGAAGTCATGTGAAGCCGAGTTTGACTTGGAGTCTGTTTCCACGGCGCTGCAGGGGTGTATTTTTCAGAACGTAAAACCCAGAGCCGTGTGGATATTAGGTGTAAATGAGGTAGAAGCTGTTTACTTGTAGGAATAAAGTTGTGTGTCCTAAACTTTTGCTTTTGTTTCAGGAAAAGTGCAGTTTTTAAAAGTAGGGTTTGACAATATATTGAATTTATTCAGTTTATCAAGCATATATTTTCTGACAATTAGGGGGTTAACAAATCTTAAGAAAGTTGTAATCAGTAATGAAACAATGCTAAAACAATGTAACAGTTTTTTTGTTTTCTTTTGGGGTTTTTTTTCTGTGTATGTGCGTTAAATCGTAATTTTTTTGTAATCATGTTTTTAAAGCAAGTCTTATGAAATCTGTCATCAGTAATGAAACTATGCTAAATTAATGTAACTATGTTTTGTTTTTTGTTTTTTTCTGTATGTGCTTTGTAGATGTATAAATTGTAAGACTTTTATATCGGGAATGGACCCTAGGAAGACTAGTCTGTACTTTGGTAGAGACTAATGGGGATCCTTAAATAAAGAAATAAACAGTACAGAAAAGTTTTGGTTCACTACATTTTTGGTACAGGGGTCTTTAGTTCGATACATTTTCAATACCTTTTTGGTACAGTGAAGGAGACCAGTGAAGGGGGAGGGGGTTGCGTTCCATCACTACTGAAAAGCAAAAGTGAAACTTAACATCCTTCAAATGTCTGGCCCAACTTCTTTGCCTCTGTTATACTCTCTGTTGTCAGGTTCACCTCTCTTTATCGGCACCCCAGTCTCAGAATAAAGTTTTTGGGTTTTTTTGCATTAGCGCAGCTACAGAAGTGGTCTGCTTATGGCCACCCTGCTTCCCAAGTGTTTGCGTTCTTCACATCAGTCACATGTTTTTGTTTGGTACACCTCCGTATTGTATTGAAGGCCTCGAACCAAAATGGTTCAGTACAAACGAGTGTACCATTACACCGATATTGAAAATCGTGAAAAACTGCTTTTGTTTGTGTTTGCCTTTGTGTTGCCTTCATACTAAAGCCCTCACTGAATTTGTGCTGTGGGAACAACACACAAATGCACAACAAAGCACACAAATATAAAATATATGGTCGTAAAGGGTTGGTAACATCATCTTGGCTGAAGAAGTCATGTGAAGTGGAGTTTGACTTGCGTTTTGTTTTCACGCCCCTGCAGGGGTGCCAGATAACACTGGTCTACAAGTAAAACGCTTCCAGAATAAAAGTAGTGAAATTATAGCACTTGTGAGTAACTGATAAAAAATAATCAAGTCATGAATATTGGTTGGCTGAAATTTCCAAGATGCAGTCTTGGGTCAAAATGTTAAATTTGAGAATTAACCAGAGAATGGGTTTAACTCCAAAAGAATATATGTATCAGAGCTAACAGATCTACTTCAAAACACTGTCTGCACATGACACTACATTCACTTTACAGATCCTATCAGTTGGAACATTTAGAAATCTATAAATGTACATAAACTATTATATATATGTAATAACACTTTATCATATACTTTGAAAACATCAGCAAACCAGCACTTTTGTCATTTGTTTTCCAATAAATTTTATGAACCCATAAAGACCCTGTGCTACTTTTGTGTCAATTCTCAGTTTTTTTTAATGTAAATCATATATTTTCCTATATTTAACACACTGACCATGTAGATGTTCATTAAAGCTTAAAGACGAAATTCAAAAGTCATTCAATCAAAACTGAAAAAACTGAGAAAAAAGTGACCTTTTCAGCAAAAATATAATTAACTAAACATAAAATCAAAGGTCACCATCCACTGTCATTGATTCAACTCCATGTTTTATGCTGGTGGATCAATGTTGTAGAAGATGACAGTGTTTCCGTAGTAACTACAGAGCCTCTGAATGTCCAAATGGGTCAAATCTCATGACCATGAAAAGATGAATAACTGTATTTTACACCAATTAGTTACATGAATTGTTAGGATTAGTGGGTCAACATGTATTAAACAGTTTAGATCAGAAGATGGTTTTGACTGCCTGTGACTGTTTGGGTCTTTATGGGTTCAAATAATAACATTTAGCACATTTAATCTCTGAAGCAGATCATTTCTAAACAGTTATAGACCAGTGTAATTGGTGTGAATGTCTAATCTGTCGGTTTGATCCTGCATTTATCCTCACATCCACAGACAAACCCCCGTTCATCCCCTCGTATGTGCTGTTACATGCTCCCCATCGTCTGAAAGTACACGTCAAAGGCTTTGCAAAGTGAGCGTTTGCATTCATGAAGCGCTCTTTCTCCTCAAGGCCCCATAGGTTGGGAACACCTCCGTACATACAGAAATCTCATTCAGAATCCAGAGCACAACGTGGCGACTCCCACCGTTGACCGGCGTCCTCTGGGATCCCATTGTTCCCTGCTTTTAACCTTCATTTATCTGGGCTAGCTTTGCGGGAGCCGAGAGGCCGCTTTGAGCATCGGTCTGTTCAGTTACACAGTATCACACCTGGGACCGCTGCAGGACCAGTACAGTTTTTACCTGTCCACTGGTGGCACGGAGAAATATGTCAGGGCTGTGGACAAACGGTATTTTATTGTGTACATTGTTTAAAGGTTCAACATGACCACTTTAGGCCGCATTTACCCCAGAAAGTCTGAGTCAAGGTCCATGAGTTTTTTATTTTATGTAAATGTGGACCAGTTAATTTTCAAAATGCACATTTTCTGGCTCTGTGCTACATACCCATGTATCATTTCTGTGATGTAATGGTAATCTATGGGTAGTTTTTCCCATTTGTATACCTTCAAACTACAAACTATTCACCTTTCAGTGAAATTCACCATTTTGAACTCAAAATTGGTCATCCATGTGGATTTTTTTTTTTTTTGGGGGGGGAGGGATTGCCATCACAGATACTAGTGAGAGTCATTGCCAAATAGGCCTCTGGAAGCAGCACATTGAGTGGTAGAGGTTGAAAAACATCACTGCAGGCCTCCACCTGACTCTGAACCCACTCAATAAATTGGATTTTCAGAATCTTCAGTGACGTTGATAGAATGCGTTGCGTTTCGGCAGCTGTCTTGTACAATTTTTACCCCAATATTTTTTTTACCCCCTCAAGAATTATGTGCGTGCTCTAAACTATTGAGCATATGCAACCACATTCTTTTCAATGCAAACATCTAGTAGTAAAACCTGTCGTACTGAATTTACCCCTGTGCAGATTTTCTAAAGAAAACTTAAAAAATTAGTTGAGTTAATTTCCATATTATTAAGATCACTATAACAGTTAATTATGTGTTAACTTTATGTATCTGGTTGACATTGTTTTGTCAAATAAAAGTGAATGGATGGATGATTATTAGTTTACATGCTATGTTACTCTGACAGTTACACAGTCAGTTATTAATTTCAAATTCCAATATACATCACATCAGATGGATTTGGTTATTGTGATCAGTTTGAGATGAGTTACTCCACACATACTTGTATTTGAATTATTGCAACTGAAGAGATCTCTTACTATTACATAATGAATTTGTATTCAAGCTGTACTCAATCCCCCCCCCCCCACACACACACACACACACACACTCACACACACACACACACACACACACGTGCTAACTATACCCCATTACAATAACATTACTACACATATCGAAAAGAAAAAAAATGTGTACATCTATATACAGTCAGCCAAAATAATGTATACACACAAACCACTGTTTGGGTAACGTTAGCCAAAGTGTCCAATGGGATTAGTTGGTCTCCTGCGATACACAGCATCCTTTAGGGTCCCCCATAGGTAAAAGCCTGCAAGTGTTAAATCATATACGTATTAAATATTAATGCAAGTTTTTCTTTTCCTGGTGTGTGTATACATTATTTTGGCTGACTCTGTATATGAAACATACCCCTTCAAGATGTAGTGAAGCTTTTCTGGACTGTCCTGCCATTTATTTATCATGTACTGTAATAAATTTGGATCTATATTGCGATATGAAAAAATACTCAGGCGGATATAATAGCTGTGTGATGCTGACGTAAATAGTCAAATTAGTTGTATTACTTCTTTTTGTGTCAACAGGAGTGAGATACTGTCGACACAGAACACGTGTTTCAGTATTATTTTTATTGTAGCCAAAATAATTCCAGTTAACGGATATTGCTTGTCTTTTTGGCACCAAGTTTTCATTTTTGGTGATTTTCTCTTTTTTGTTGCTAATTGTTCAATGTTGTTACCAGTGACTCACTCTAAACTGATTAAGAATGATTGTGATTGGTGGATCACTGCACACAGTGTGTGTCAGGTACCTTTGAAATTAGATGAGAACACGTTGAGTTCATTTGCCTCCTACATTAGCGGGCCAGTGACATGACTCTTACACACATGTACATCACAATAACAATACTCAAATGATATATTGTGCAGCTCAACTATACTCTGTTGACCTGAGACCATACCAAAACTTGATATACCATTTCACTGAAAATTATAATTATCACAGTGTCTTTGTTTTGCAAGAGGACTGAACGGAGTTACTGAGCTCCACTAACTGTAGACACATTACATTGACATTTGTATTATACTCAATAATTATACTGCAAGACTGATTATGTGGCAACCTCACCACGAGCAAATTAGGAGATGCAGATGTTCAGATAAAGTGTTTTCAGTTGCATTTAGGTTGATTTCATTGTAGTTTTTGTCTTGTCAGCTGTGATTCTTTTATTTTCTGAAAAAATATGAACAGCGGTCATTTAGGAGACAAATAACTTTCTGATCCTGTTTGATGAACACCACCAAATGATCACAAAATGATAGTTTTACAAGAGAAGAGAGTCACAGTTTGTGGGAAGGTGGTAGAGAAACAACTAATTTAGTTTTGAACAACTCGATGAATTCCACCTCTAGTTGTATATGATAGTAGTTGGCAACACCAAAAGAACAGCCTCAACAGATTGATGTTGATGATCTCAACATATAAAGAAATATTGATATTTATAAATGATATATTTGGACACATCATGTCTACAGCTCTAAGATGTCCTGTTCTTGCTGGTTTGAGATAAAATCATCAATATTTTTATATTTAAGTGAGATGTGAAGAAAGTTGATGGTTAGTTGTGGTAGAACATTATTATTCAGTCAGATTACGAAACGTATTTTAGAAATTTAGAGGAAGAACATTTAAAATCATAGTCATGGATAAACTCTATAGATAACAGCTCTGAAATTAAACTACTATGAGATATTTTTGTTGTTATTGTTATATTTGTCCAAACAAATGTACCTTTAGTTG
>JAPTGZ010009708.1:0-21116 GCA_029814645.1 Fowleria isostigma
GCTCTGTGCCTGTAACCCCCCCCCCCCCCACTGCCCCCCACACAAGCTGAGGGTGGCAGTGTGGTCACCTTCCCTCCTTGGCCTGGTTTCACACTGTGACATGCTCGTCTGCTCTCCTGAAGGAATGGCTTTAATAAGGTAGAGCAGATCAAGGCGACTGTTAATGACATGGCAGTCCCAGTCAACACAGCGCCCGAGGCCGTGGATGGCCCCGGTCTGGTGCATGCTGCCGGACGCTCGCTATCTCATGTGGGACACACACAGGACACTTGTATGGAAGCTCTTTAACTGCTACCCATCTTCTATGTGAGCTCAGAAGCTGCACAGTGAAGTGAACCCAGCCCCGCTTTACTGACGGGTGACCACGCTGCAGTTTAATCACATAAACAAATCTCTGGAGCTTATTATCGACTAAACTAAGGCAGTGAAGTAAAAACAGGGCAAAGTATTTATTTTCATACAGCCTTGACAATCAGATATGGATTGCAAGAACTGATAAGCATAAAACAGTATCATCCATATCAACACAGATCTTTAAACTTTTTTGTTAATCTATTAAGGCTTAGATGTTCTGCATGACTGCTTTGATTCTCATAAACACAACTGATTTTTAATTAATACTTAACAAGTGAAAAGAAGGTTCACATGGTGAAGCCAGAAGGGATTTTTTTCTTGAAACTGTAACAGGGCTGTATTCTCTTTTCAGCCATTTGACTCTTCCATTCTGCATTTTTAGTTTATGGTGTCATGTTCTTTGTACTTCAACACTTTTTTTAAATTACATTTTAAAAACTCTCTACTTATCAGGATGTATTGAACTGAAACCCCTGTTAAATACATATCCCATCGCCAGAATACTTAATCCTAGTCAAGGATCAAAACTGACAAAGATTCTAGTTTTTTTTTAGGATGTTTAAGTCTTCTTCCTTTAAAACAGTTTGCTCTCTGTGGCTCTGCAGACAGAGCCTCGGGCTGCTGGTGCTGCTTTATCTTCACTCTGACTGCAGTGAGATTAGGTCAAGCATACTATTCTTTAAAGTTTTTTTTTTTATAAAAAGTGCAGAACAGAATTGAATAATTCAAAGTGTTTCTTGTGTAAATTCTAATTGGAAACCCGTGTCCGTTGCACAAAAGACTACATCGTCATTAGTAGCTCTAATGTTGAGAGTGTGAGAGCTCTTCTTTCCTCTGAGCTGGTGCTCATGGAGCAGAGGGTCCACACAGAGGATGAGAAGGCACCAAAGAGCTTTAATGTGAAGCCTGTCAGCTCTACCCACCCCCTCAGTTTTCACCTTCTGAAGAGCACAGGGCCTTATCGGTTTAATTGACTCTTTATCTTTTTTGTTAATTTCCCTTTTAGTGCATTAGCACCAGTTCTGCCTTTTGATATGTCATTTTACATTGGCTTTTGTGTGACTACAGGAAGTGGCTGTATATATTACCATATTTCATTAAAAAAGCACATTTCTTTTTAACAGCGCTGTTAAAGAGCTCAGTTGCTTCTTAATTGTCTTTTTTGTCCATTAACCTTTATGATATTGTTTGTTAACCTTTCACCGCTTAAATTAATTGCATGACTTTGTGTTTGTGCTCTGAAAGTAAAACCTTTTTTTTTTTTGTTTTACACGTCCTAAAGCTCTTTTTGTGCATATGTAAGTGAAGAATAATTTTATATTGCTGGCAGGATCTTAGAGGCTTGAGTCTTTACAAAGGCAAACAGAGGGGACTTAAGGGGAGCTGGATTTAACAGTTTGATGCCTGTCGTCTTCCTCCTGGTGTATGTTGGTTCTCTTTCCATTCCAGTACACTTGCGACTGTATAATGAATTATGCCGATGTTGAATTAGCATGTAGCTGTCGCTTCGGCTCTGGTGCCTGCCTTGTGACAGGACCACCGTAGCACAGGCTGGCGTCGAGAGAGGGGGCTTCTACTGTGATTTATTAACTGCTGAAGCCACAATGAAGTGTGCCCACTGAAGCACCAATGCAAACAAATAGGGCCAGTGCTGTCACTGTAAATTCAAGAAGACAGGCCGACCACAGCCTGACCAGAAAGGGTTAATTATGCAAAAGCATTTGGCTTTCACCATACACTCTAGACTCTTTTTAGGGATGATTACATCATGCCTCTATTTTCTGAGAGGTATGACAATGACATGATGAATATCCGTGTACATTTTTTCATCATATTTGTTATGTCTCTGACATGGTAGTTATTTACTTCAGTGATTTACATATATTGCAATCTATGCTGTTTATATAAATTGATAAATATAAAAGCTGCAAATACTTATATCTGGTACGAAAAAATTTAGTGTTACACACGTTAATTTTACTGCTGCATAGTCAGAGAATCACTTTTTGAAATGGCCAAAAACCTTGTGTAAGATGTAAGTGTCCATATATAACACACTTGTGCCCATTTTTCAGGAAAATGTACTCTCTACACCAGTGGTCTCAAACATGCGGCCCGGGGCCAAAACCATCCCACCAAAGGGTCCAATTGAGATAAATTAGTGAAATACAAAATTACACAGAAGACATTAAAATCATCTTAAGTCAGTTCAATGTAAAGTGGGTCAGACCAGTAAAATACTATCATAATAAACTATAAATAATGAAAGCAGCAATCTTTTTTCTTTAAGTGTAAAAAAGGAAAATTACACAAAAATATTTACATTCTAGCCTTTTTACAAAAAATATCAATAAGTTGAACAAATACGAACAACCTGAAATGTCTTAAGAGAATGAAGTGCAATTTTAACAATACTGTGCCTGTTATTAAATGTTTTGTGTATTTGTAGATCCACTGTGACCTGTAAGTTGTAATGAACATGTGAAAATGAGAAGCTGAGCCAAATATTGGCATAAATTGTAACATTTGCACTTTTTTCTTAATAAACTTTATTTTCTTCATGGTTGTTCATGTTTTTCACATTTTTTAAAAAGTAGTTTATAGATGTAAACATTTTGATATATAATTTTACTTTAAAACATAGAAGTTAGACATACAAATTTTGGAATTGATATTATTTATATATTATTATGTTGTTATTGTAATGATCCGGTCCACTTCAGGTCATATTGGGCTGTATGTGGCCCCTGAACTAACATTAGTTTGACACCCCCTGCTCTACACTACACACTTTTACAATGAAGAGTAATGTAATAGCTGATGGTGATGCAGTTGTTTAAAATCATTAATAATGAGACATAACTGATGTTTGTATATTAAAGATACCACATATACATTAAAATGCAAAATAATATTGTCATTGTTGTCATCCTTCATTTTTCTCCAATTGAATATTGTTAAATGTGAAAAGCTTTCTACTACTTTCTGATATTTTGTGTTAATGTTAGCACAAACATGAGCAACCTTCATTTTGAGAAAGTAGAAATGTAGTGTTTTTAAACTGATTGTTCAGTGTTTCTTCTCTCGGTGCTGCTACAAACACAAGAGTCATAACTTCCACAGCACCAGAGGATTTTTTTTATTCCAGAACAGACCTGCTTTTGATATACGCATGCTTTATTAAGATGTGCATAATTTACATATTCACTGACATTGTTCAACAGCTAATATGAAAACATCACAGGATGTCACTTGAAATGCTCATGCTCCTCCACTTTCTAATCTAAGTGCTCCTAGAAATGTCAAGCTAGGCGCTGTTGACCCGCCTGGGCACGCTGTCACCTGACCGGCATTGCGTGTCACTTTTGGCTGTCTCTCCTTGCACTGCTGTCTGTGACATAACACTGCAGATCACATTTCAGCATTTGGGTACAGAACAGAGGGCCTCAAAAGGTGTCCACAAGTTTAAACCAAGGCACCCAGTCTCTGTCAGGGACATTTATTTTTGACCATCCATCTCGCTAACTGTGACAGAATGGCCCAACATCATTAATTAAACATCAGGCTTTCCCCCAATCACCCGATCGCAATGACAGGCTGCTATGCCAACAGTCCCTGTCGACATGCCTTCGAAATCTAGAAGGGGATTACATATGGTAATGGTTTTTGACAGCCTGCCATTTGCCTCTGTTAATCTGATAGGATAAGATATCTGGACTGCAGAGCATGGTGCGCTGTAACTCTTTGAGAGTGATATTGTTATGCTGTAGAAAAAAAAAAACAGAATCATTTTGAAGATGCAAGCAGTGTCCTGGAAGAAATCGTAATCCCCTGACAAGCTTTTGATAAAATCCCAAATATTGTCAGTGACTCAAAAGTGTATTTTTAGGCTTGAATCTAGCTTTTATTTCCTGTCAATTACAATATTTTTCCAATTTTCAAGTCTTGTCATGCATGGCGAGATGATACAAAAATCTATACCGAACCTACCCCAGTGATAATATTCCTCCAGAAAAGCTACTTATGACAAGGATTTAGTGTTGTGTAAATTTCACAAATTTTGGTTCTGCTCCTGGATTCAACACCAAAATAATAAGGAAAAGTTGGGTAAAATGTTTACATAACATAAATATGTACTTTTAATTATCTAGCATATACTTAGGTTATACTAGATAATACATTATCGTGCACATAAAAAAAATACAAGAGCAATATAGAACAGACAAACTATACTCACTGGCCACTTGATTAAATACGCACTGTTCTGATAAGATGTACCCAATAAATTGGCCGGTGAGCGCATTTTTGTGTTCTGGTGGCAAACAAACATATCCTTATTTGTCCTACATTTTGTTCCTCAATATGTGTGTTTCCCACACATAGACTTTATCTGTGTTTATTAAAAGCTGCCAAAGTACATTTGGCAACCCATTTTAGCATTTTTTATTTTTATTTTTCTGTCTGTCCAAGAAAATGACACCCTCCTTATCTTTGGCAGGTTGTTTTCTTCCTAAAGCGAAGTCACACTTTTTCACCATTTAGTGCAGCATATCTTTCACACCATTGTGATGTTACCCATGCATCTTAGCATCTGATCTAAACACATTTTTATGGGTAACCAGTAGTTGGCATTTTGTTGTTGATTCTAATTTGGAACCAAGTTCAGTTCCCCTCCCTGGTTAAGACGCTAGCCCCCCAGCTGCCAACCCACTTTTGTTTGGCATGGTTCATTCCCCTGCAGAGTTTATTCTCAGGTCTTTGTTCAATTAAGACTCAACCCAAAGTCGTAGCTGCTCTGAAATGATGTATCTCTCTTGCTAGTAGTTCAATTAATATTTTAATACCCACACCCATCTTCATATGAGGCCATGAGCCAATCTTCTGGAATGACTAATATATGGGGAACAGAAAATGTTACACATGTGCTCGCTGAAAACAAGCAACGAGGGGGGAGAAGAGGGGGGTTTAGGCAAGCTGCTCTCCCCAAATAGGGACGTAAATCATCTCTGAGCATGATATTCCAAGCTTATCCTCAAAGAGCAAAAGCTTCTTCCCTCAGCTGTGCAGAAATGAAATAAATATTCCCAGATAAATGACCAGACAGTTAAACATCCACCCCTCCAAAAGCCAATTGCTCCGGGCTTTTATTAAATATCGATTTGATTTGTAAAAGGCCAGATGTTTCGGGGTTAAATAAATGTCATGTTCTCCAATTTCAGTTTACTTTGCTTGTCTTCTCAGCCGGTGACATTTTGTCTCGCTGTGTGTACACCCAAGCTGACCCAATCCATCCTTGCAGATATGCACTTGCACACATGTAGATTCTGACATCTCCAACTGTGGATTAGTAAATATATCAGCAATAAAAACCTCAGGTTTTTTTTTTTTTTTTTTGTATTAACACACAAAATAAAGCAGAACAATAAAGCCTGGTGCAAGCTTCCTTGTGAGAATTGCTTGTCAACAACAGGAGGGAGGAATAAGGCTTCGTCTGACAACAAGCCATCTTTGAAACGCCTCCAAGAGGGAAATGGCATCCATTAGAGACATACAGAAAATCTGCGCTCACTGAGGGGGGAGGGAGGGTCCAAATCACACAGTCAGATAATTGTTTATCCCTGGGAGAACCTTCAGTGTTTGTCTGCGGGTGGCTAAGTAAGTTCACCAGCACTATTGGACAGGGAGTGCCCAGCAGACCCAAGGCTCGAAAAACATTAGGATGAATCAATTAGGCTGCCATTAGCCAATAAAGTGGCCCTCACTGAGTCGTGTAATTATGACCCACAGCAAAGCCAATTTTATGGAAGCACATTATCCTTTTCTTTTCTTTATTAATTTTATTTGTTTGAGATAATCCCTCCATGGTTTTAATTACGTGCTGTAGGTTCAGGGTGGAATAAATAAATCATCATTTGCTTCCATGTGACGTTTTACTTCCAAAGACTGCAGGTCTGCTCTTTTTCTCCATGTGCGCAAACTACTCAAGACAAGAGCTTGTTACCATCACGCCTGTCATCATTATAAGGATCACACTGATTATTCACTTAAATTGAAATGAACACCGTCGCATCCTCCTCGTAGAATCCATATTAACCCCACTCGGAGCAAGTTCCCCTTCAGATTGTATGATAAGAGGCAGCAGGAAGAGCTGATATTATAGGCAGCAGCTACTTAGCTTGTTCCCAGCTCAGAGGACACTGTGTAAGTGTGACAATGTGCTGTCAATGAGGGATGACAGTACACAGCCAACATGGCGTAATGCATTGTTCCTTCCTGGGTCCCTCCTGACAGATGCTTTCCAAGACAGCTGGATCAGCAGCAAGAATGGAGCTGGGATCTGGGAGGAGAGGAGCACAAATGTGAGATGCAGCTGATTAGCAAGGGTATACACATGTCAACAAGCTAGGCCTGGGGATCATGTCAGAGTTTGAATTAATTGTCAGTTTATGGCACACTTGAACATGTTTACCTGTTCATTCTGTGCATAATACTCCGGCTAGAATCCCTGAGATGTTGAATATAGTCATTTGCTTCTCATTTCTTGATGACCTTTCTTATTCCACCTTTTTTTCCTTATTCCCTTCTAAGAGATCTCCTAAGAAATGACCTTCTCTACATCAGCCGCTCTTTTAAGACTGATGTTGGAAGGTTTTTAAGCCAAGTAAAATAAACACTTCATGAATGTTAAGCTAGAACTTGGCAGACATGAATCGAATCATTTTGTGGACATGGGGAATTTTTATTTTCCATTTTCGTTTGACAGTCTAGACGCTTTATGAGTTCGGGAAGAAATGCGGCCTTGGTTTTTTGGCATAGAAGCACACTCCCTTCCATTTGTGTGCTAAGTACCGATGCTTAATATTTAGGGACATTTCCCCCGTCTTTTTTGTTTAAGGGACATGAGTCTGGATGTAGACTTTGAAGCTTGAGAAGAAACCATTACCACGTTCATAAATTTTCACTCCTGTCTGGAATATTGAATATAGCTCTGTACTGTACACCTTTTAAAACAGTCAGATTTCTACCTTCATCTTCAAAGTGTGTACCACAATGGGTTGTTTTCTTGCTCAGAATTACTTCCAGAAAATGCAGCTCATTTCTCTCTACGGGATATTGTGGTGTGCTTTCATTTTAACACCTACTTTAGTTTGGTATTTATGAGGTGGTAACTATACAGAAAAAAACGCTGCTTCCCTGTACTGGTGAGCATTCAGGGGATGAGGGAAGGGGGCGGGGGGGGCAGCGAGAGCCCTTTGCTGATGTACGTTAACTAAAGCAGACAGGCGGGTTTAGAGTTTCTGATGGAGCAGGTTTGATCAGGTCATAGCGCGGGCGCTGTAGTCGTGGCGATGTGGAGGTAAAGCAGGGTGTGAAGCCATCCGAGGTTTCCCTCTGAGCCCATCCATACATTACCGGAGTGATGAAGGAGTCTGGGTAATGAGACAGGATGTTTGTACAGTCCTGCCATCTCAAGAGACCCCCTCCGCCATCACCACTACCGCTACCACCTCCACCACTACAACCACCACCGCCAACACTCCTCCCACACTCTATCTACCTCCTGCTGAGCCTGTGGCCTGAACCTCTGACCTCTCCCACTTGCCAACAGTTGCCATATTTGCATTTCCAGACCACTAAACGCAAGTGGCGGCAGGGGGGGGATTACTCCCAAACACCTCCTCCTCTTCCTCCTCTAGTACAGCAGGCCTCATTCTCATCCCTCTTGACCCCCTGCCCAGGCCTACCAACCCGGACAGCAGTCTGGGGTTAATGCACCAAGCACTCCCATTGTCTCCAAATTAATGAAGTGCTCCCTGCCTGTCCCTTCTCATTCACTAACAATAAGACAAATGACAAGTGGTAACATTTTAAACAGCTATCGACGTACACAGGGCATAAAGTCACCAAGTCATACGTTTGTTAGCACTGTAACCAAAGGGTTCTGTAATAATATTGTCTGCTGCTGTCAATGCACTTTCAATATTCACTCAGGGATCAGTTTCGATCCTAGCGCCCCACACTCCACACAAGAGAAGGTGTTTTATATTGAAATGGATGGTTCTCAGTCGGAGCCGGAGTGTTTTCACCTCAGAAAATGGAAGGTGGAATTTTAAATGTGTAAAGAATGGTAAGGGAGACCTCTAGTGGAAGGCACAGGCCCTGCATCTGTGGCATTCAGTCATGCTATTGTTGATGACACTGTTCAGTCTTAACATGTAACACTTATCATTGCAAGGATATCAGCTAGGAGACATTTTGTAAAACATATTATTTGATCAGGTCAGTTTATAAATCAAAGCTCACAACAGATTTATCTCTGGTTAATGTGGATTATCCTGATTTTATGTATTACCCTTTTATACCTCACACCACACAGTGAAATTTATATTTAAGAAGGGGTTTATGGATCTTTTCATTGTTCGAAATCAATAATTTAACAAAAAATTGTTATTTCAAAATTATCTGTGTTTATGGACAGTGTGTCATACAAAAATAACAACCCATAGAATAAACAGTGATTATGAAGAAGTGTTCTCCAAAATTGTATAATGAACATAGTTAAGTATGACTCTGTATTATATCTAAATATCCTACAAAGCCAAAACTAACAGTGTATCAGATTACTGTCTGATACTGTTTAACATCCACAAGCTGACACTTAGTTCCAAGCTAATTGGAGATGTAGATCTTAAAAACAAGCCACAAATATATATATTTATTTTAAAACGCTACAGGGTTTTTTTTTCAACATTTGGGCACCCTACTTTTTAGCAAATGTCACCTAAGTGAGTTGATAATGCACTGGTTAAGGACTATGTTCAGCAGCAATTTAAGACAGTTTTGGCAGCAAAATAGTATTCGTATTCAATATGGGCAGGATATTTGTATTTACTGGATTAAAGGAACAGTGCAAAGGTTATTGTGTCTATTTATAGTTTAGATTTGTAATCATTATTTTGTGGTTTTGGTCTTTTTAAGGAATTTGATGACCATAAAAAAAATGTGCATCCTTGCTCTTTAAAAGCAAGCATCGCACCACTTTACCTGACAGTGTTAGTTTGGTTTGTAATGAAAAAAATAACAATCAGTCATATTTTGATAGTGTCGCTTCAAGGTGTTGCCACAGAGGTTTACAGATGAACAAAAGCCACAGACTCCTTCAGCCTCTGCCTGTGTGGCTCTGCTGCACCATACTGCATCACTCACACTAAGTGGATGTGTGGGTGCAGCTCAGCGGAGTCTCTCTGTCAGCTATGCAGTCAGGCTACGCAACTGACAGCTTGTTACGGTGCATCACGCCACCATAGGTGTGACCTTTATGACTGACCTTTGACCTTTTTCTGTCACTGTAGTGCTGAGTATCCGCGGCGCCCAGGAGGAGGAGCCCCCAGATCCCCAGCTCATGCGGTTGGACAACATGCTGCTGGCAGAGGGCGTATCCGGTCCGGAGAAAGGCGGCGGTTCGGCGGCAGCGGCAGCTGCAGCGGCGGCCTCAGGAGGAGCGGGGGCGGACAACTCGGCAGAACACTCTGACTACAGGGCCAAACTGTCCCAGATCAGACAGATCTACCACACGGAGCTGGAGAAGTATGAACAGGTGAGAACAGCTAGTAGGGTACACAAACTGTTAATAGTTTCATTTGCATGAAGCACAAAAAATAAAACACATCTTGACCTGTAACCACCAGATCATCACTGTTTTTCTGAATCATAGCTACTCAGTACCAAAATTTAAAGATCACTGAAGCATCTGTCCATCTTTCTTGTTTTCAAAGTATCTTAGTTTTTAACAGATATAGCATTGCCTAAGACAGATACAGTAGCTAACACTGTTAAAATAATATGACTAATAATAATAATAATAATAATATGAATATGAATATGACCCCAGTATATAACAGGTACATTTTAAGATAAGTATTTAAGTTTGTCAAAAGTAATTCAAAAGAAGCTGCACTGCTATGTGCTGTTACTGTTTGAGACAGCAAACAGCATGAGCCAAATAATCCACAGTATTTCCCATAATGCAACAAGGTAATATATCCCCACTTAGTAAACCCCTAAAGCTCTGGAGATTTCTGGTGAAATCAGGGTTTAGGATGTATTATTTGTGCTGATGGTTAATCTGTCTAGTGTTCTTTGAAATGTTTTTATGATGTCAGGAAATACAACAGGGTCCTATGAAACATGACACCTAACTATTTATATAAACAATATCCAAAAGTCTACATCTAGTGTAGTTAAGTTTAGTTTTATTTCATTTCGAGCTCATGCACTCCATGTACAAAGGCAATTTCAGACAATAATCATTACTCTTCATATACATCTCATACATGTGTACACAGACATACATGGAAAGATTGCGCACATACAAAAAAACAAGTAAGACTTATAGAACATAAATGTCAAACTGTACATATTGACTTATACAGGAAGATTGTTCATGTAGAAATACAGAGACTGTACATGTAGCAAATGCATGCAAGTGTACATAGATGTGGCAATTACATTGACAAACATTGTGTGTACACAGTATGTATAACAAACCATTCTACAACAGAAGTCCCCAGTAGTATATCACCTCTGAAGAACAAAGAACTATCTGTTGGCAATGACATAAAACTGGAAAAAATGTCGCCTTCTAACACAAGTGCCATTATTAATTATCAAAACTGTGGTGGTTAATCATCCTCTAACTTATTATCAATCAGCGGTTATGGACAAAACTCCTCCAGAGCCTCATACGACATCAACCAAGTCATTTTAGATCGGACTGGTTCAAGTAACTAGTGCAAAATGAGCAACCTGTATGTGTTCTAGTGGCAATTTTTCTCTGACTGCTCCTTTAAAAAACACAACATTAAGGTATAAGGGAGTCAAAACACAGTAAACCCCAGAGTACTCAAACACATGCAGTATGTTTGATGTTTCTGTGTGAATGCTGCAGTGTAGTGTTTAATGCCGTTGGAGGGGGGATGATTTCCTCTTATTGCCTTGATGGCCGATGCAGTCATGACAATAGCTT
Source organism: Fowleria isostigma (assembly GCA_029814645.1). NCBI lineage: Eukaryota > Metazoa > Chordata > Actinopteri > Kurtiformes > Apogonidae > Fowleria > Fowleria isostigma. The sequence continues at coordinate 11,381 of JAPTGZ010009708.1, forward strand.
CCCTTTCAGATGAATGTGAGTAAGACAGATGAACACGCAGATAGACAGACACAGACAAAGCCTGACACGGCTAAATCCAGAGAGAGAGCGACAGGGAAGAGGGGAAATAAAGGAGAGGAGACAGTATGAGACAGAGAGTCGGAGTGTAATATTGTGGCAGATTCACGCCTGGTGTCACACAGGGGGGATGAATGAAACGTCGTGGCATGTTCGTCTCTCAGGGTGGCTATGCTGTGAAAGTGTGTGTCTGAGAGGAGAACAGCTGTCATTGGTTCCTCTCAACACACTGCCATCACCACTTCAGTTAAATATGAAATATATCAGCGCTTATATTCCCTCTTGGCTCTGTGAGGAAAGCTCGCCCTGAACCACATTAAGCAAAGCTGGATTTGCTTTTGATTATTATTTTGGATGGTGGGTGCTCTGTTCATTCCGAATGTGAGCAGATGTGTCTCTGGAACAGTCAATGTGATAAGGCCACATAAAATGAAAGCCTTATACAGTGTTTTACTGACCCTGGGGGTGGGGTTACTGGTACATCCTGATTTATTCTGGTGTGTGTCCTTCCTACAGGCATGCAACGAGTTCACCACACATGTGATGAACCTGTTGAGGGAGCAGTCACGCACGCGACCAATTTCACCCAAAGAGATCGAGCGCATGGTGAACATCATCCACCGCAAGTTCAGCTCCATCCAGATGCAGCTCAAGCAAAGCACCTGTGAGGCCGTCATGATCCTGCGCTCCCGCTTCCTCGATGCCAGGTGTGTGTCCTTGTATATGTTTGTGTGTGCGTGCCTGTTGTTGCATTTTATACACTGCCACGCTCTGTGCTGAAAATCACCTCCCAGTGTAACATCACTGCAAACCTCATCATGTGCCTCACTCTCAGCCTGATATCCATATGAATGGCTGATGTAGGAGGCCTATCATGCTATAAACATGCTGTAACACATGCTGTTTTGCTGCTTACCACACATGCTGGGCTGGTTTTGCATCTATGGATGCCATTTGGACCAGCATACCCAGCAACACTGGCCAATAAGAGTTTCCTGCGTGCTCCATCACGCTAACTGTTTCCCTTTTTTAATGTAATCGCTTGTTCCTTTTGATGCGTGCTCCGGATTTGCATACATTTCTCCAAGGATAAATCTCACTCAAAGTCTGAGTCGGAGGCATAACATTTAAATGAGGCATGCGCTGCCTTACAAAGCTCCCTATCTATTCTCTTGCAAATGATTGTGGTGGTGCAGCGAGGGGAAGGGAAAGGGAGAGTAAGCTTTCACTGGTTGAGAGGCACTGCCATGCTCAGCTCCACTGATTAATCTACTGGCTGCTGGGGCCCATGCTGTGCACATTTACATATTCTCAAGCAGGCTTTTGGAGTGTGGGACAGAGATTTTAGAACAAATCTCCTCACCGGTAGATACATGGAAAGAGGTTTTACAGGGTTCCCCTCCAGCTTATGTAAAGCCCTCTTTAGATGTGGCACATGGAGACACGACCCGATCAGTGCAGGAGATACAGGGTCACTCAGCTCATGTGATACTTCAACCCAGAGCTTTTTTTTTTTTTTTCAACCTTACTCTGACTTATGCCATAAAAATACTCTCATGTTGGCATTTGAAACTTGAAAAAATAAAAGTAGATATTAACTTAATAATTGTGTCTCTCTACTGCTTATCTTAATGTTTTTGCAGTTGCTCTTAATAAGTGTCTGACAAAAACTTAACAGTTTCTACTGAACAGCTGTTTAGAAAATATAATGTTCATTAAGATAAGATAGTTCTTTGGGGGAAAAAAACATTGATTTTAAGAGAGTTTATAATATTTTAGTTTAAAACATTTTAAAGAATAAATATCAACAGACCGAAGTAATAATGTTACATCTCATTGTAGTATTTAATACCTCAAATTATGGTGTTATTCATTGTTGACACATGAAATTTGGACAGTTGTTAATAAAAACCTTACTAGTGAAACTGTCGTCTAAAACTAGGTATTTCAGCTGACATTCATGATGATCAGAGTGTGTCCTCCTGATACAATAGATTAGAAACACTGTTAGATCCATGACTCTAATGTTATCAGTGCTCTCATCAGGACTAGTTTCTTTGCCATCAGCAGTGAAACCAACCTCCTACTACTGCTGCCATCCCCAGATTGGGTTTGTTTGAAAACATAGATATTTTGGCCTGACTTTCTGTCATTTGGGGTTGATATTTCTCCATCTGCGGTTTTAGACAGCAGTTTTTGGAAAGATTTGTTTCCCAGCAGTCTTTCTTCTGCTGTCTGGTAAATTCCAGCAAAATATAGTCTCACACTAATCTGCAATTAAAAAAAAGAATGAAAGTGCACAAGAATTGGATTAATATTAATAAACTGGAGAAATGTGAGAGTAAACAGACAGTAAATAACTCAGTATGTAATAAAGTATGCAAATTTGATACTGTCATTTTCAGCTTTAATATTTTGTCTTTTTTTTTTTTTCCTCAGACGGAAAAGACGGAACTTCAATAAGCAGGCAACAGAGATCTTGAATGAGTATTTCTACTCCCACCTCAGTAACCCTTATCCCAGCGAGGAGGCTAAAGAAGAGCTGGCAAAGAAGTGTGCCATCACAGTTGCCCAGGTACGCAACCCAACACCACCTGTAGGAAAACTACAGTAACAAATCAGTGCGATAAACACCCATTTTAATCTGAACACATGAAGCAGCTGTAAGCGTCTTGGCAAAGAACCTATTAATAAGTTTTCTGACTGTCATGACTGGAGACAGCTCCTCTAATCTTTTAGCAGTACCTTTTATTGCGACAACAAAAGACTCAAAGTATAAATACGCCATGTCATAAGTTTGTAGTCTTGTAATTCCAACCAGACAAAACCACTGTTTGTTTCTATTGAAGCTGAAGACAAGACAAGATGCAGACAACACTGCTGTCACACCACAGTCCTTCTCTCATCTTATGTGGATGACGCCTTGTTATAATGCACAAGATATAACCCAGGATGAGTACAGCACAAATACCTCTTAAAAATAGTAGTAATAATAGTAATCATAAAAATAAAAAATAAAAAAGTAAAAAAAAAAAAAAAACAAAGTGGACAGACTGTCAGTAAAAAGATTTCTGGAGGTTTCATGAGTAATAGGGTAAAACTTTGAGATCTGATATCATGTATTTAGCATTTGTCATTATTTGGGACATAATTGACTAAATACATTATTATCTTAAAAAAAAAGTTAAACAATTGTGAAAATGTTTGAGTTTTGTGTTAGAGTAATTAACAGGCCCATCTGCTTCTGAGGAATAGAATGTTAGTGAATGGATGCATGATGATTTACTATGAATCTGTCAGTAAGTTAACAACTTGTGAACATTAAGATGTTTGTGCCAGTGCTGCTGACAAGCAAAAATATTAAAATATTCAGGCACTTTGTTTTTTCATGTTTGCATTCTAGCACTCAAGTTGCTTTAATCCTGTGAGAATTGATAATAAGGAAAGCAATGACAACGCCAAGGTAAACAGCAGTTTGTGTTTTGAATCCATCATTTGGGAATGGATTGTTTCCGCAGTTGGTTTCATTAATTTATACCAAATGATTTGAGGATGCATCTGGGCCTGATTGTGGAAGCTGCTCAGCAGCTGAATGATTTGTAGAGTTTCTGTTTCTTGGCCATAATAAAGGAGAATGTTTACCTTCTCTGTGTATTGGAAACTTTGCAGGATTGATTTGGTTTTCATTTTAATGTTGTTTATCATTAGCGCTGGGATTACCCCCCTGGCTTCATCTGGGAGTCCATTAGCAGTAATGGGTGTTAGCGGATGTTGACTGATTGGTGCTTGTGTGAGTTCTGATGATAGCTGCAGTCATGGTGACATAATGAGACTGTTATTGGCAATCATTCCATTCTGGCACTAATGCAGATTCACAGCACCAGCCTATGTAGTGCCTACGTCTAACAGAGGCTCTCTGCAGTTTTACACATGCCATTAAGGCTAGGCAAGCTAAACATGTTCTGATTTCTCTGAACGCTTGCCCTCAAATGTGGAGAGGTTCTGTCTGATAAGACTACAGGAGCAATAAACTACATTCTGTTTTTGTCTACTCAGGTATCCAACTGGTTTGGGAATAAACGAATCAGATACAAGAAAAACATTGGTAAGTTCCAAGAAGAAGCCAACATGTACGCTGCGAGAACTGCCGTGAATGCGGCTAATGCATCCTCACATGGAAGCCAAGCAAATTCACCCTCAACTCCAAACTCTGCAGGTGAGACAGGAAGTCCCTGGCTCTGCTCAGCTTATCGACATTTAACTCCTCTCTGTACAGTTTAGCAGCTTTTGCAGTATATCAGTTTGAGGCTGAAGTGTTAGAAGTCGCACAAACTCTCCTTTGGAAGGCATACCTGGAAACACACTATTATGATATTGAACAAACACACATCACACTAAACAACACAACAACCCCTCTGGAGCAAAATGTGTCACAGATTAGCCAACCTGAGCCCCATGCCAAGTCTCCCTATGCTTACTTTCCTTTTGTCTTCCTCTCAATAAATCATGTTCTTCATGTACAAATGTTTAACTCTATATTTGTTCTTCTGTACTAGCATTCAAAATATAATCTATACAATATATGTTGTTCTTATTGTCAGCCAATTCCATGAAAAAAAAACCAATGTATTGATTCTTATAAGCAAGTATTACCTGCCAAAGCCTCTATCATGCACAATGTCCAAAAATCTTTTCTGTGAAAAACTTATTCTCTCTTACTCAAAAAAATCTGCTTACGTGATTTAACTGCAACCGATGTAGCCCATCATTTGCAGAAATCAGTGTACTGAACATATGCTAACGTTTTATTATCTCTGGTCTTTTCATGGGAATTGCTGATCAATGAGAAGAATATTTCATAATGCTTTCTTGTCTTCTTCTTCTTAAAACACAACAGTCTGATATTTTTGGAAATGTGTGTATAAAGTGCTCAGCATAAATGAGCACACCCTCTTTAAAAAGTAAGATTTTAATCAATATCTCAATAAACATTAGCACAGTTACAAAAAATCTGGACAAACCTGAGTTTTATAGAACTTTTCCTTAACTGAGAACATGATATGTTGTATAGTGTCACACAGAAAATGTTGATTCTCAAAGAAAACTAAAGGTTTTGTGACAAATCTGTTGGGGTGGATTCATTCATACTGAGCACTGTATAATCTTACCCATAAATTGATATAAGATTGTGAATTCGAACTAGCATAGTACAAATAGGAGAAGCAGAGGAAAATTGCTGATTAAGCTGTGTAGAAAGTAAAAAGTCATTTCAGTCTAAATTTAAACGTTGGATGTTTTTTGCACATTTTACACAGCTATCAGTGTCCTACTGCACTCACAGTTTATACTAAACTCATTAAAACTTACCACAAATCTAATCTATCCTTCACACCAATATGAAATTGTATTCATTAAATGACGTTGGGTAAGAAAGTGGAAATTTCTCATAATATTGGACTGTTACCTCTTTGTTTCCCCTGTTTTTATCTTTTTGCTCAGAGCAACCTGTTAACACTACTAATATGCCAGAGACAAATCACTTTGTGTAGCTGCATCTCTCCTGTCCTCTTGCTTCCTCTGGGCTGTGCTCCTTTGACCTGTGTGGCCCCGGGGCCTGTAACGGAGCCTGGCTGCCTGCTAGCTAACTCTGCATGGTACTCCTCCAGACTGCCGTCTGGACGGGCCACCCTGCTTTGCCTGCTTGCTTTCTTTCTCTCTATGATTCGACTGCTCCCTCTCTCCTTTCAGGTTCTGCTGGCTCTTTTAACATGTCAAACTCCGGCGACTTGTTCATGAGCGTGCAGTCTCTTAATGGGGACTCGTACCAGGGGGCTCAGGTGGGAGCCAACGTGCAGTCACAGGTAGGGCCCTGAGCAGTGCAGCAGAGAATACAGGGGTAGACCCCATGCTACTACCAGACCCTCCATACACAAATGTAACTGATAACAAGAGCTGTCAACTGATTTAAAAAATTAAATACATAAAATACTGAAACATTTACAATGTTTAATATGTACAGTCGTGGAAAAAATTAGTAGACATCAAAAGTCATCAAAAGCAATGGTATGCAATCAAATACTTACTTCTGTCTGTCATTTGACTAAAACAGACAGGGAAAAAAACTAGAATGTCTAAAAACCCTGTTTTTGACTGTGCAATGCCATAAATATTGATGTAAGAACTTGTGATTTTGGTTATTGTCAAGAAAAACATTGAAAATGGATAGATATCAGCTCTTAAATTAAACTTTTATGAGCTATTTTTGTTATCATTATATCTGTCCAAACAAATGTACCTTTAGTTGTACCAGGCATTAAAAGGAACAAGAAATTGAAGAAAACATAGGATGGTCTAATCATTTTTTCCACAACTGTACAACACTACACTTCTATTTATAAATCCCTGACCACCTCTTGTGTTTATAATAAGAATAATACTACAAATTACCTTCATCTACCATAAAATGAAATATTAAAATACTGTTTAAAAGCTCATGAATCAGAAGTAACCATATAATCTTGATAAGTCTGCTGCACAATAAATAACATTATCCTATATCTGATACTTACAGAGATTGAAGAAGTTGAAAGAAACCATGGTCTGCTGGTTTGATAATTTTTTCCATGACTGTATTTAAGCATAAAATCACAGAATCAATGTTTAGTCAATATAATAGAAGCTCATGTAAATTTAGATCTTTTTGTGTAATGGCACCTTTTTTGCTTCAGTCACAGATTGTCTCCTGTGAATCACCAGAAATCATCAAGGCCATCAAATCTGTCAGCTTTAAAAGCATATTTTTCATGTTCAAAATAATTAAAAACAAACAATGTGGTGCATTTTGCCAGACAGTTGTCATCATATTTTTAATCAAAAATATAACAAGGAAAGATGGTGCTGAGTTCAGAAAGTCTCATTTTTTTCTCTGTAAAAACTCTTTTATATTACAGACCAAACTGTTTACAGTGAGCATCAGTATTTCACCATCACATGGAAGTGTTCACTCTCACCCAGGATGACCGTGGCATCACATCCTCACACTTAGTTTCATTTCAGATCACAGCAGAAACCTCCACTGTGCTCAGAGCCTCAGAAATAGAGCTAAAATAACTTGTCAGTACTATTTCATCAATAAAAGAATTTTGCTACTGAAAAACAGTTTGAGTCAGAAAAGAGTGATGCTGTAATTCAGTCAAATATTTCATAATATTAGGAAAAATATACAAGAAAAATGCCAAGCTCTCCTCCTTTGTCAAATGTAATGACTATGCCATTAGTCTGTGCACAACCCTTCCACCAGGTTTCATGAAAATCAGTAGTTTTTGTTTAATCCTCCAGACATATAAGTAGACATAGGTGAAAACAAACCTCATCAGTGGTACTGGTCATACCTGTGCTTCTCCAGTTAAATGTCTGTTGTGTAAAAGTATGTCCTGTGCACTTCAAACCTTCTTCTTCATTAGTTATTTTTCAGTCTCAAGGACAGAATATTTATCAGTGTTTTTCTTTTGTTGTGAATAGTTTATTTTGTTTTATTGTAAATAGCAAAAAGCAGATGTTTTAATTGTAGATGTCCGTTTTGTTTGATTAGACCTGCTGTCTCCAAGGATATATTTGCAGTGTCTATACTCTTGTTGTCTCTGTTCTTGTCTTGTCATCGCTGTATTTTCTCCTGTGCTTCTCTTGTGTTGACTCTGACCTTGCTTTGTTTGTTGTTTCTGAATGTTTCAGGTGGATACCCTTCGCCATGTTATCAGTCAGACAGGCGGATACAGTGAAGGACTCACAGCCAACCAGATGTACAGTCCGCAGGGCATCAATGTAAGGATTCTTCAGTTTTTTTCTTTCTTCTTCTGCCAATTATTTCAAAGCCAAAGGGCTCAGAATGCCAGTTAGTAGGACTTGTCTCCTCTCCGTGGTCACCTAGTTGATTGCTTCAGTATCGGCCGCGCCACGGGCAGAGCACCGCCCAGCGTACGCAGGCGTGGGGTCGTCCACACACATGTGGAGCCGCCGTCTGAGCCTGTCATGTCCAATCAGGTCTTACGTAGCACCTGCAGCCACACACGGCCGGCAGTGACCAAACTGCACAAACAGGTGACACCTTCTGCGCTGGAGTTGAGACCCCTCTGACCCCCTGACCTGTGATTAGTAGTCCCGCGGCAAGAATCTCCTAATAAAGCCGGCCGCCAGACATCACACTAAAAATACAACCCTCCCACCGCTGGAAAGAGCTCATCATCTGCCATAGGGGCGTGTCCCCCGCATGTTTGTGTTATTTTGCAGCAGAGTTGGGGCTGTATAGAAGTGGGGGTTGTGGATGGGGGGGGTTGGGGGTTGCTAGCTGGCGGCTCCAAACAGTAGGGAAATTCACAACGACAAGCCGTGTCGTAAAGGGGAAAATCGATAAGACAGACACAAGGAGAGCAGAGTGTGGACTTGGGACAGCAATCCAAGCGCATTGCTCAGATCATGTTCCTGCCACACTAATGGCCCTGACAGCGAGCCGCGCTGAGAGGACGAGGACGGTCACAGCCGCGGCTGGGTTCCTCTGCTGTTGTCGTCGTGCCTCAGTGGCCATATGATAATCAGATGAAATGTCTCCCGTATAAAAAAACATGTATGTGTATTCAAATAGGCTTCCTGGCTGCTCCGAGCGCATCCCACAGCCAGCTGTGATAACCCTGAGAGGCCGCTAACGTATTCAGGCCCTGTTCTTCCTCAGTCCTTTGACCTCACAGATACGGTTCTCCTTGGACGCCTGCTTGCTCTACCACATCTTACACTGCCACAATATGCTGTGTTATTCACTTTTATACTCTGTAAAGAAGCCCTGCAATGCATAATGTAAGAGCAGGATATCTGTCTGCCAGGCTGTTTGCCTGTCATTTATGTAGCGAAGGCTAGTAAGTTGGAATTTTGGCTCTTCACTTGTCTTTTTTACAACAATATACGCACTGTAGTTGCCTGAAATAAGCTGCAGCATTTTGGGAGTGTTGTTTTTGTTTTTGGTCACAGTTTTAAATATATGTAAATGTATTATTTTTCAGTCGTTTACACAGTGTTACATCATGGTTTATTCAACCTTTCCTGTCATGTTTTACCATATTAGGTTACAAAACTTAAACCACAAGGGAGCAACAAATAGATAAACATTAACCATTTACTTTGCATTTTTTGCTTCCACTTTAACTGTGGTGAAAGTTGACTTTGCTCCTGGGACACATATTTAGTGTTTGATATTTTCACTTAAGAAAACCATCACCAGACAGTGGCTACTCTCTACGTTCCCCACAGTAATAAAATGAATAGATGGGCAACAGTTAATGATGAATGATGAATCACTGAGCAGATTTACACAGGTGATGATCATTTTTAGCAGAATATTGGTAATTTTGTACATATGAAAGTGAGCCGCATTTTGTAGAGTTGACTTAATAAGTAATGACCCTCACTTTTATGATCCTGCACCTGCTTTTACTGCCTAAAAAAAGGTTGCCAGGCTCCTAAAATATACCCAGATAAATTACAGGATTGTCTCCCAATATGTGAAAGCACACTTCTGCTGCTTTACATCCCTGAATGTAAAAAAATTTATATTAGGGTGTGTGTGTGTGTGTGTGTGTGTGTGTGTGTGTGTGTGTGTGTGTGTGTGTGTGTGTGTGTGTTTGTGTGTGTG
>JAPTGZ010009815.1:0-21114 GCA_029814645.1 Fowleria isostigma
ACACACACACACACGTCTCTCCCCACCCCCGCTCCCTGCCTGCCACTTTGCCTTTGGGCAGCATGAGTCGGAGTGGTCTGAAGGAGTTAGCGCCATGAACATGAAGTGCTCTCTTCACCCGGACATGCATGTGAGCGGGGAGGATTGTTGAGAGAGCAGAGTCCCTCAGAGCTCAGAGTCCATCTCAGGACGGAGAGAGGACGGGTTAGGCCAGCCTTCTGTCTTTCATCTCACACCCGCATTCAATTTTTTCTCATTTATGTCAAGACTTTGCTTCTTTTTCCTGCTAAGTTTCTTAATTTTGGTCTCGACTAGTGGATGTATTCCATCTCCTTTTGCCTCAAGGGTGCATCTGGTGGTTCATTGTCAACGAGCAGATCTTTATGGAAAAGAGGAGAACTTAAACGCTGGTTTGCCGTTTTGATGAAATGGAGAGGCGCGGGATACAGAAACCTTGAAGACACTCTAGCTACCCCACCCAGAGCCAGTTAGACTCTCCCAGCATTTAGCTTCTCTTCCTATTGTTTGGATGTAGGCTTCCCTGGATGGTTTCTCCTGATGGTTTGGAAGAGGTCTGGGTCTGGACCAGACAATCTCAGCCCAGTGCAGGATCTGTTGCGTTGCACAGACTGATCAAATTATAGCTCCACAACAGAATTGAGTTACAATCGGCCCAGCAAGTCAACAGCAATTAGGAATATTTTTTTGGGGAAAAGTGCATGGTGGCTTTTTTATAAAGGAGGAGGTAAGTTATACGAGTAGATGTTTATTATGATTTGACAATGATGTGAAGCTGAAATAAATAAAAGAAGCTAATGTTTTACTTGAAAAGTGTCCAAAATGGTAAAACAAACCACTCTAGATTCCCTGTTGATCAACTGTTTGTTTTGACATAAACTGGGTTGTTGTGACTTTTGTTATTGCTTCATGACTTGCATGTGACTGGTGCCTTTACTTCTCTCTGCTCTATTAATATGATCTTAGTTATGTAAATACTATATGTTGTTATTTTTTTGTTGAGTCACTGAGTTATTAATAGCCTCTTGTTTCCTGCTGCTGAGATTTGGGTAGTGCACAGGTCATCTGGAGCCAGACCTGAGCATTAGAGTAGAGAAAGTGGCCCGGGGCCAAGAGGACGCTAATCTGCTGCTTTCAACCGCTGCCTCAGAGTCACACAGGGCCACATTGCATAACGAAGATCTTTGTTTAGGAAATGTAGGCTGTTTGTGCTTGCTAGTTCCAGCTGCAGCTCTATGTCTTCATACCATGATGCGGCAGAGAGTTTCACGGTGACAGCACTGGGAGCTAGCTTGTCAGCTGTGATTGGATGTATAGTATTTATAAGCCGGGTGCAGTCAGGCATGTTTTGCAACATTTCTGCTACAGGCAGTAACTGTGTTATCTGTTTAATGGACTGGATGGAGAAGTTGTCAGGACTGTCACATCAGCTTATTTAAGGCCATGTCTCGTTTTTCAAATTCCCATGGGGCTTTACTGTATATGTATATACTTATAGCATCGGCCGGTTTTCTCACTTGGGACATTTCGCAGCCACAGTGGATGTGAACACACTCGGGGACTGCTTGTGAAATCCAATTGTCTCTTCCCCAATTAAATATTAACATCTGTATGTTTAAAAGCATGCTTAAGTTTCCAGTGTGCCACAGGTATGACACAGCATTACCTTTACCTGTTTACTTATTTATAGTAATTTAACTCTAGGACAGCCATTGTGTGCAAACAGAATAGGAGCAGCAGAGGGTAACAGGAGGAGAGCCATGCCTGAAGGAATTCTGACGCCCTCCTTTATACTCATAAATGAAACGGGTCAAAAAACAACTGTGCCCCATGCTACTTGCCCTTGGAATGTATCCCATCAGAGTTTTTTACTGAAAGGTCTAACTTTTACTGTTTTATTTCAAATTATATATTATGTTGCCACACTGTGCTTCATTGAATCTATGTTCGGTGTTGTGGATGTTTGGTTTTATGTGTATCTTTTTTTGAACTGTGTCAAATGTTTTGTTTTGTGTCTGGATTTAAACCAAGTGGATTCTGGTGTATAAGCATATGTTGACAGATTTGCTGTTGCAGGTTTTAACCCTTCGTTTGTGTTTCCTTTTTGCAGTGTGGCAGTCACCCGTTCCCAAGACGTTCCCTCTTTTGGCCCCCCGATCCCCAAGGGAGTCACCTTCCCCAAGTCTACCGTCTTCAGGGACTTCCTCCTGGCCAAAGTCATTAACGCTGAAAACGCAGCACATAAGTCAGACAAATTTGGTGCCATGGCAACACGTACCCGGCAGGAGTACCTGCGGGACTTAGCGGAGCGTCACGTGACCAACACACCAGTAGAACCCACTGGGAAGTTCCCCTTCATTTCTCTGGCACATAAACGACGGGAGAAGGTGCGGCCATACAGTGGGGCGGAGCTGCGGAGTCTCGGGGCGGTGACTTGGCAGGTTCACGCTGAAGACCAGGTGGCCGGGGCTGAACGCGAGTGCCTATTGGCCATTTCAAATGACTTCATCATCTTACTGGATCAGGAGGCCAAAGCGGTCGTTTTTAACTGTGCCACACGAGATGTGATAGGGTGGTCAACGGGGAGCCCCGCCTCCATGAAGATCTACTATGAGCGAGGGGAGAGTGTGTCACTCCGCTCCATCAATAACAACACTGAAGACTTTGGAGAGGTTGTCAAAAGGCTGGAGGTCAGTGGGGCATTACTACTGTCTATGGTTGTACATATCATTAGCTCCTACCATCTGTTGGATCAAAGGTCACACCGAGCCAAACACACGGTCTGTGAAAAACCGCCTGGAATGAGCTCACACACATCTCCCTAAGTCCTTGTACCTTCGACTGTCATGAGTCTTTGCTGATCCTCATGTATTGTATTTATATTTCAAGCAATTATCTCAAATTTACAGACAAACCAAGATATAAGAGTCATTGCCCATTTATAACAGGAAATATTTAGCACTACAAAGGGCAGACCATTTTGTACTATTACTCAAACCACTAAAAAGATATGTGGACAAAAAGTGATTAGTAGCATTTTTCAGCAGTGACTTGCTGTCGGATTATGCCATGCCAACTGTCAGCTTTCTTAACAACAGTGGTATGAGAAAAAGGAAGAAATATGTGTTGTTGGTGTTATTAAAGAAACCTAAGGGTGTAGCCTCAAATTATAAAGTCACCAAGAAGCCACAGCTGTTGTGTTGTAACTATGATTATAAGTCATGCTTAGCAAAATACATAGTAATTTGGTGATTTGATATCATTACTGAGGTTTTCAAAGCGCTGGAGGTAGCACAGCACTTCTTGGTGGGATATTGAAATCATTCCTCTCAACGCTGCAGTTTAGTTGATGGTAAACAAAGTAAATAATTACTCTTCTTTGATACAAGCACAGGCACGTGGCTTTCTTTGTAAAATATGATATTTTGTATTTTGTTTGGGTACATCTTTGCATGAAACTGAAGTAGCATTGCTGTGGGGCTGCACTAACTACTATTTACTTTCAAGTGAACTAGACAGGTAGTAATAATGGTAGTTAGTTATCAGTTCCTTTCTTGAATAAATCTAATGAAAAAGTGTTGTTTCTATAATGAAAGACACATGTTGAAGTTTTTATGTTAACCTATAAAGACCCAGTGCTACTTTTGTGCTAGTTCTAAAATATTATATTTTACTAGTTTTAACTTTTTCTGAAGGAATTTGTCACCTTTTATTCTAATATTATATTCAGTATTTTTGCATTCTTAAGTAAAAATCAGGTATTTTCCTATGTTTAATTTACTAATTATGATTGGGATCCATAAAAGCTCAGATTAAGTTAAGACTTATTATTTCAAAAACAGAGAGAATGAAGGAAAAAGTGACTTTTTCAGTAAATATATCATTAACTGAACACAAAAACAAGCATCTCCATTCTCTGTCATTGATCCAACTCCATGGGTTTTACTGGTGAATCAATGTTGTAGAAAATGACGGTGTTTCCACGTTCACTACAGAGCCTCTGAACATCCAAATGGGTCATATCTGATGACCATAAAAAGACGACAAACTGTATTTCACACCAATTATTTACATGTATTGATAGGATTAGTGGATCGACAGTTATTTAACTTTTTATATCACTAAATTATTTTGGTCACCAATGTATGTTTGGGTCTTTATGGGTTTGTTAGCTTTTTAAAAAATAAAATTATATTGGTTTATTGCAAAAAAACTGTGCAGCTTCTGCTTAGAATAATCTGCATAATATTAAGCTCTGCCTCTTCATCTTTTCTCTTATTTTTATGCAGTTGCTGACCAAAGGCAGTCAGACAACAGAGATCACCCTGCGACGAAACGCCCTGGGACAGCTGGGCTTTCATGTGAACTTTGAGGGCATCGTAGCAGAGGTGGAGCCCTACGGCTACGCCTGGCAGGCTGGGCTCAGACAAGGCAGCCGGCTGGTGGAGATCTGCAAAGTGGCAGTCGCCTCGCTGACCCACGAGCAGATGATCGACCTGCTCCGAACCTCCGTCACTGTCAAGGTGGTCATCATCCCCCCACACGAGGACTCCACGCCTCGCAGGTAGAGTGGATGTGGAGACACAAGAGTGGTTTTATGTCAGTCTGATTTTTTTTTTTTTTTTTTGCATCCTTGCAGCTTTATTTGCAAAATCACAAAAAGACAAAGATGTTAAATTTTTTTGTTATTAAACTTTTTATTAGAGGAAAAGTGGGTTATACGCGTTGCTTCTCAGTACATGTCAATAAATCATCACCAAGTAGATAAGGAAAGGAAAGTAGATAAATAGTTAAAATAAATAATTTAAAACAAAAAAACATATCATTACGAATGGGCCTACACTCTCTCCTGTCCCGGTTTTCCTTTACAATTTTTGAACTGGTAGGTAACTTAAGAATCCAAAAATAAGAAATAAAAATATTAACGACAAAACTAAATGTAGAGAGGAAAAAAAAGGTAGACATACAGCAGTAAAAATCAAAATAGACAATAACAGCTGTAAAATTTATTTGACTTCCCTGTATTCACCTTTTTTTCATTCATCGCTTTTCCTGCAAACAATTATCTTGGTGTGATAATATCTGCAGTGGCAGGAATAATAAAACAAATAGTACAAATTGTAAATTAAATTATGAAGTTTACTGCAGTGTGATTGTTGAAACATAGAAAGAAAACTGAACCAGATGAGTGGAGTAAAAAAATAAATAAATAAAATGAAGAACAAACAGGGGGTTTTATCTCATTACCCAGCATCTTGCATAAAGGTTGTAATAAAGTTGAACCAGCACTCCCAGTAACTTTCAAACTTATCTTGTTCAAGCCTCAGAATGAATGTCAGCTTCTCCATTAAAAGGATATCAGGAACCACTTTGATCCAGCCTCGACTGTAGGAGAGTCTTTTACCATTTCCTTGTAATAGCCTTCTAACTTGCTAGTAATAGGATACTCTATGTATATTTGTGTTAAAGATGTTAAATTTAACATTAACTTTAATTACCTTGTGCTCTTTAACACACTTTTGAACCCTGTATCTCTTTTTTACCAGTAACAATTTGTGCTCATTGTTGGGATTTAAGTTGGGATCCCAGACAGTTGTTGGTCAGCCTCACTATTATTTTGGTCTGTGGATTCATGGTTTCTCAAAGGCATGTCCAACAATTTCTGACTTTACAGTAGTGGACAAACACTTGTACTGAGTCATAGTACAATACTGTAAAGCACACATTATCACCCATGTGAAAACAAAAGAATGATTTGTCTATTTGTACCATATGACCCAGGGAAGCAGAGAAAATGAATTCTCTGTTTTGGCTTTTTTCAGACAAATCCAATGTGATCTGTGTGGTTTAACTGATGATCTGTCATCTGTTTACAGATGTCACATGATCTGCCAAATGCAATTTCTTCTGTTTTCTTTGTCAATGTCAAGAGTTCTACTATCACTCCGCTCTCTAACTTCTGCATTGATGTGTATTGACTCTGGCGTATCTGTACCACAGTTTTGTTTAATGTTAAGATGCAAGACATATTTCAGTTAATTCAGTAGCCTGTGTAGTTTCTTCAGCTATGTCATGATTAAATGCTTCATGTGCCCACAGAGGCTGCTCAGAAATTTACCACATGCCACTAGTGGACTATAAGAACCACAAAGAGGGAATGCCATATGAGTTAAAGTTCCCCTTCCGCCCAACCAACAACAACACCAAGTGGCCACGCACCTCATCCAGCCCTCAAACACGCGCTGCCGGCACAGCAGGAACGCTGATTAAAGCCCCACCCTCTGACTTCGGCGACCGGAATTCTGCAGCCATCCCCCGCAGTGTGTCCAGCGATGGCCGACCCCTCAACCCCAAAAGGTTACAAAACAAGGTTACGCACAGTGTCTCCAAGTTTCATAACTTGGAGACACACTGACCTCATTTTTGTCTGCCTGGAGTTTACGACTTTAATGACATCCATATGTGTCCCCACAGATACTCCCCGGGGAATGACAACTACGCTCTCGCCTGCTCCATTGTGATGGGTCGCACACTGCACAACACAAACTCTCCCTCCAGCGTCTCCTACACAGACACCATGGGCTCCAGCCACTGGAGGCAGAAGTCTATGCCTGATGGGTAAGGACTGCGGTTTACACGGTTTTCAGAAACATGAAAACAAAGGAAAACAAAACCACATTATGGGAAATGTCTTCTCTTTAGTGTGTTAACAGCTGATTGATTGCAAAAATGAAGTTACTTTCCACAATATGGGATATTTAACATCAATTTCTGTTTTTAAATCAGCACTTAAAACTTGTTTTTTTCTTTTTTTGCTTTTAACTTGTATTAGGTTGGCTTTTATTATTTCTTTTATGTGTTTTATTTGATTTTATTTATTTTTATGTCTGTGAACAGCACTTTGCCAACTGCTTTTTTGTTTTTAACTCATATGGACACAGTGTGACATTTGTGGCACTTCCCAAATTCATTTTTCTCTATATTTAACTGTAAGTGCTATTTACTGTAATATTATCTTCTGTAATTTGTGGGGGGTTTTTTCAGTGAAAATTAGGCATTTTTAACATTTAATTTATTTATCATGTTAGATGTTCATAAAAGTTTAGAGTAAAATTGAGGATTATTATATCAAAGCAAAAACTGAAGAAAAAGTGACTTTCAGCAAATCTATCATTAATTTAACATAAACCCAGTGTCTCAATCCACTGTCATTGATCAAACTCCATGGGTTTTACTGGTGAATCAATACTGTAGAAGAAGACTGTGTTTCCACGGTAACTACAGAGCCTCTAAACGTCCAAGTGGGTCATATCTGATGACTGTGAAAAGAGAAAAAACTGCATTTTACACCAATTATTTACATGGTTTGATAGGATTAGTGGATCAACAGGGATTAAACAGTTTAGATCAGTCAATGATTTTGGCAGATGGTGGATGTTTGAGTCTTTATGGGTTAAGGAAGGATAAATACAGAGACAATTTCATTTGGGAACTGACACAAAAGTAGTGCTGGTAGTAGTTCAGTGTTTATAAATTGAGTTATGTTATCTTGTCTTTCACCCTACCTTCATCAGTGTCTATAAATCAATCTTTTCCTCACAATACCTTGTATGCTGCTAAACTCTTAAAGCAAAAAAGCAAAAGCAAAATACAAACTGACAACTAAATGTAACACATTGCAACTGCTGTACAACTTGGCGTCTTACATGACCTTCCTTGTGCGTCCTTCAGGTTTAATAACAACAACTGCCAGTCCCCCGTGTCATCTGTACGGCAGGCGACGGGTGAAGGGGCCAACGGGGTCAAAGTGTGTTCTACTGCAGCTTGGACCCGAAGCGGGGATGTGGATTCATCTGGTCGACTGGACAAAGCCTGCGCTGGTAACAGAAACACAATATTAAAGGTTTTACCGGTGGGGGATAAAAAAATGACTATGCTGTTCTCAACTACAGACCTCATTACCCACGTGTCTTTGTTTTCCTACAGACCCTGCGGTTTCAAAGGCAGTGATTCCTCGACTCCAGCCACCAGAGCAGGGCAATCACATGTCTCCAAACAAAAGCACTAAGGTGAGCTAGAATTAAACAACACCGCCTGTAATTTACTCCATCCTGTCTGATAACAGGCTGGAGAACCCTGTGGTAACCAAAGGGCTGCTGGGTATTCACTGATAATGATCATGTGTTTTTCTGCAAGGAATAAAGACTTTTCATCTGTTTCTTTTTAGCATTTTGTCCTTACAAAGTGTTTTAAAAGACATTTAAGAATCTAGATTAATGTTTGGGCTGTAAATATGTAAAATGATAGTTAAACTTCTAAAGAATAGGTTTATGGGGTGCATTTGCTGCTTTCAGTTTTATTTAGTCTTTCAGTTTTCCATTTGATTTAAATTATGTTTACATATGTATAAGAAGTTTGCTTCTTATTTGGAGCAATTTCCTACTTTTAATTTAATTTTTTACTTTGGTTATTTTGGGTTTTTTTTAGGTAAGAAAAACACTTTTATTCATAAAAACTGATAAAGGGAAGATTGAAAGGATGCATTGATTCCCATATTTTGCTGGGGGTTGGAGTAAATAAATTTTACTTCTCACTCTCTTTCTGACTACTAGACTTGTATATTAATAGCTAATTGCTGTATATGTTAATGTAGTCTGTATGTTGTGTGCACGTAATGTTTACAACCAATGTCTCCATGTATATTTGTTTATGTAAATATATCTAATATATTATGTTTATAACAAATTCTCTATGTATATCTGTGTGCTCATGATGAAATGTATATAATCAGTATTGAACATGGAATGCACAAGCTCAAAATCAATCAATCATTCTTACAGGCTGCATCAAAAGTGAAATTTATTATACAGTCGTGGACTTTTTTTTTCAGACGACCTTGAAATTTTACACAATCTCCAATATTATCATGAAATATTGGTGGAAAAATCTGCTTTTTCATCTCAAAAGGTGTGGCTGCATCTGATAAATGCAGGTTTTTTAAATTTGTTAACAAGAAAGGATAAGGCTAAATTTTAGGAACTTTCAACATGTCATGCCCTGGATGTGTTTGATTATCTTTTAAAACATCCAGTTTTGACCTTGATGACACAGAGCATGTGCAGAAGAAGGCATATGGGTTTGGAGACTGGAACAATATTTGGTAGAGTTCAATGACTTAAAGTGATTCTTAACGTAACATATCACAGATAAATGGGGTGTCCAAAAACTTTTTACCATCACCGTAGTCTAAAGCAGTGGTTCTCAATTTTTTTTTTTTTTTTTTTTTACAGTGAAGTACTGCCTCAAATATATATTTTTAACCAAGTACCCCCAACTTTTGCTTCAGCATTTTTGATTGAAAAATGAGTCAAAATTGTTCCTGTGCCAAAGGTGTCTGTTTTTATTTTAGTAAACAAACAACATATCTTTAACTTTAATATTTTAAAAATAAGAAATCTTAATAGCAAATCTAATGTGCAAAATATATATAAAATATGAAAAAATAAATGAAATGGTCATTAATAAATAATGAACCTTTTATCAACAAAATAAAATAGAAATGTTCTTAAAATGTCACCAAAGCTTAAACAATGACAGACGATAATATAAAAAATACAAATTTTGAAATTAAATAAGGTCAAGATTGTAAGCTTTATTATATGATTGTATTGAGTTTTATATTTCTTCATTAAATCTCAGAATTTATTTTGTATTTACTACATGAGGACTTATTTAATGTATTTTTCCCCAATAATTTCAAGTACCCCCTGGGCTTCTTCCAAGTACTCCCATTTGAGAAAGACTGATCTAAAGCAAAAATGAATTTCTTTTCCTTAGATGATGTTGCTGATATTTTTATATTTATTTAGTTAAACTACGGTTATATATTATGTTCACTGCTGGTTTTAGTTTTCATGAACTATAATGCTTTTCCCTTATCACATAGGATGCTCCATATTCATCCAGTCAGTCGAGCAGTAACACCCTCTCCAGCAACGCCTCCAGTTCGGCCCACAGTGACGAGAAGTGGTACGAAGTTGGCTCTCGTTCAGGCGTGCGGGGCGACCTGGAGCTCAACGGATACCTTCAGGGGACCTCCACTGACAGCGGCATTGACGCCACCTCTTTCACTGCCACCCAAAGTAGCACAGCGTCCTCCACCGGTGCCTTCAGGGCCAAAGACAAAATCCCGTGGCAGGATGAAGCATCAGGCAGCCAGAGGGCCACCGACTCCTCACCTCCGCCGCCAGACTCTCTCCTCGCCATCGGAGGCGGTGAAATCCAGACGAAGAGTCCCTCAGCGTTTCCTCTTGTTCCTGACAACGGCTCATACAGCATGAGTGACGCTGCCTCCCACTCCAGGTGTGCTGCTGTTCTGTAAGACTCAGCTATGTAGACAGCCGAGGAATTTCTGCCCGTGCATCAATGTTTCATTAAATAGACAGTGATTCATTGTAGTCCAGATATATCCTGTACCCCGCCAGATGGAAAAGTCCAAAGTTCTGTGGTTTGGCATTAACAAAGGGAGAGGAGACGAGACGAATGAAATGACTGTGTGTGTGGTGTTGCATTTGTATTTATTGCCGTCTCCTGGTATCCATGATAGAAAGGAAGTGCTTGAAGTTGCTAGAAACGCAGACTGTGAGCTCAGCACTGTTCCCCCTTTTCTAAATCCCACTTCCTTTGAATGAACTACAGCTTTACTCCCTCTCTTCCTCACTCAGCCAGAAATAACTCAGCTCTACCAGACCTGTACATTGGCAGCTTTGTTTTGTAGTGCACATGCATATGCACACTGACAGACACACGCACATAAAACACATAAACTTGACGTTTGAACATTCAAGCTTCTATGTCGAACTCTTGAACATGTTATTTGAAGGTAACAGAAATAACTTACAAGGACACAGCGTCCTATTTTATATTTATGAATTCTTCAGTTGATTTCATCTACAGAAATAGTAAGAGATGGAAAAGGTTAGCTTAGATGTAGGCACTTTTAGGGAGTTTTGAATGTTTTTCTGTGCAACTTCTAACACAGTAGGCAGTTCTGCTCATTTGCAGCTCGTTATTCTGCTTTGTGTTTTTCTATATGGCAGGTACATGAATATCAAAGTCTGCGTGATGTGCCTACAACTGTCTGTACCAACTGACTTGCCACTCTCCCCTTTTGTTTGAAGCACGCTGAGTTCTGGCCACTCAGGGAGTCCAATGGGCCAAGGCTGCAGCCCCATGTCCCCCCAGGACGAGGCAGCAGCCACGTCTCCCACCTCCCAGAACTCCCAGTCTCCAGGGCCCAAGAGCTTCTACCCTCGCCAAGGAGCAACATCCAAGTACCTGATTGGCTGGAGGAAACCTGGTGGAACCGTCAACTCTGTGGACTTTGGCAGCACTCGCAAGTATGATGGAAAGGATTCCTTCAAAACATCTGTTAATGTTTATAACTGTGTCTCACACAGGGCTGTATGTTGTGAGAGGACATTTAGCTCTGCGTGAGACGGCATCCTGCTGTCGGTGGTGTTGATGTTGACAAGACTGAGGGAAAGAATTTACATATTATATCCCAGACACTGCTCAAGAAATATTGTGATTCCACACCTGGGCAACACTGCCACCTTGTGGTGAAGTTGAGTTTGAATATTTTCCTGTAAGAAAAGGAGCATAAATATTTTTAGTTTCTCCTCATTCACACATTTGTAGTTATGACAGCTACTGATGTTACTCCATGAAATATTGATTAATAACAATTTTTAACTTCACAGCCATTATTTCCTTTATTATTGTTGTTATCTGCCTGCCATTACTACATAGTCGTGGAAAAAATTATTAGACTACCCTATGTTTTTTTCAATTTCTTGATACATTTGTTTGGACAAATATAATTATAACAACAAAAATATCTCATAGTAGTTTAGTTTAAGAGTTGATATCTATCCATTTTCTATGGTTTTCTTGATAATAACCAAAATCACATAAATTCTTACATCAATATGTATGGAATTGTACTGACAAGACCAGTGCTTTTAGTCATTCCATGTTTTCTTTTCTGTTTGTCTTAGTCACATGATACACACAGTGGTTAGTATTTTATTTCATAATCATGGTTTTTGATGACTTTCAATCGTCTAATATTTTTTTTCACAACTGTATACATAATACAGTAGTGAAAATGTATTTTGGACACCCTTAAAATTTTACAGTCGCAAAAAATTTCATGAAATACTTGCAGAAAAATCTTTTTTGCATTTCAAAATATGTGGCTGTATCAGAAAGACACAAACAAATACAATTATTGTGTATTGTCAGCAAGAAAAAGTAACAAACGAAATTCTTAACAGTTTCAACATGTCATACTCCGGATATACTTGAAATATTCAACTTTGACCTTGACAGAACAGTGCACATGCAGAAGGGAGCATGTGGGTTTAACGGATCATGGAACAATACTTGGCAGGTTCAATGACTTAAGAGTGATTCTTAATCACAGTATATCACAAATGTACTGGGTGTTTTAAAAGCTTTTTTCCATTGTAACCTTTAATATGATTACCTTGCTTCTATCTCCAGACGGCATCAGAGTGACGGTCTCCTTGGCGGTCAGCCACAGCTCAGGGCCAACCTCCGGGGTGCTCAGTCCCCCCACCGGCAGGCCCCCAAGTCCAGCCTGGAAGAAGAGTTAAAGAAGCTCATCACACTTGACAGCCCTCCGCCCACTACAAGTGAAGAGAAGGTACTGAGGAGGCCAGTGTTAGTGCGCAAGTTAATAACAGACAGGATTTTGTGTTTTTGGGAACATTTGTGTTAACTACACTGCAACAAAATTATTTAACAAAACCAAAATTGAGCCAGTAACTACTAATACAAACTTCTTGTCTCTAATTTCAGTAACAGAATAATAGAATTTCCTGTTGTCGTTCCTCTTATATGTTTCCATCTCTGTCTCTGAAGCCCTTGTTTCCAGGACCGCCGCCCAGCCGTCGCTCCCTCCAGAGAACGCTGTCAGATGAGAGTATTTACAGTGGACAGAGGGAGTCATCTTCTAGTGGACAGCGTGACACGCCCACTGACCTTCTGTTCAGCTGCTCCACTATACCACGCTCACCCACCGCTCGCCATATGCAGGCCCGACGACAGTCACACAAGTCACTGGGTAAATATTTACTGATGGTTGGTTCATTTCATTCACAAATCACACTTAGAAAGGTCATTTTTCTCATAATCTGGAAAGCATGGCATTGGAATTTACATGAAAATAAATGACAACATTAAGGACACAATAGTTACCTCTGTCGTAGCTATGTGATTTGGTCATGACACATCTGACATTATGCCACAGACCATTCCCACAACAGACTCAAACACCACTATCCTCCATTTGTATTTTCTATGTACCTTTTTTATTTACATTGTAAGCATTTAATTTGCTGAGTTAAAATATATTTATGCATATTTACATGTAGTCACTTATAGATATTGCTGTACATCATGATATATGCATCATTATCTGAAACTCGATGACCTACATCAGCAGATTACAGAAGCTGAATGTTTGTTTTAATGTGCTACATGTGGCATTTCTATTGACTGCACATTCTCTTGTTTTTGTCATGAAAGAACAAATCCAAATGTGTGTGTGTTTCACTTTGTGCGTTTCCCATCCCAGGAGACCTGTCAGCCCCAGAGAGTACAGAGTCAGAGCAGGACAGGAAGCGGCTGCAGCTGGAGGAGTCCGTCCTGATGCCCCTGCCTGACACCGGGGCTGACGGCCCGTTGGACTGGGCCCACCTGGTGGACGCCGCCAAGGCCTTTGAGGGTAGGCACAAGTTCTGTTTTTATTCCCTTCCTAAAACCACTGGCTGTAAAATTAATTCCTAATGTTAATGAACTTTTCTGTGGCGTGTCAGAGAAATCCTGTTGTAATTACAATTCTCACCAGAAGATGGCACCACAATTCTGTACGTTTTGTCTTTTTACATTAAGGCAAACAAATCTAATGTTGAATATTCCAACTATCTTTCATTCAGAGCAGAGGCTGGTCTTCCTAGCAGCCCAAGAAGAGAACGCCGTGGCTGAGAGTGCAGCGGCCAGCAGCCCCCAGCAGGCTGAGCCTCAGGCAGCCCCGCTGAGGCAGCCCACGCCTGAGTAAGGGCCCTCAGGTCATGGCTTAGGACCAGTGTTTGCTTTAATCCGTCACTGTGCCAGTGGTGGACCCACAAGATTTATTTCCAAACACCACAGCAGCTGATGCCACTAATTAGTCCACTGGTTGACCACATGGTAATCAGTAAAAGCCATGTATGCTCAGTTGACTGAAAACCAGTGTATGACCTCCACTGCACTGGACTGAACAAACAAACACTGGCTGTGGCTTCAAAAACTGCATCACTTTGAAGCTTCAGTATTTGTTCGAACTAACATCCTGGCTGTTGTTCACAGTGAGACTCCAGCCTGTCTGATGGGGAAGGTGAGCCAGTTGGAGAATATGGTGAAGGTGCTACAGGAAGACCTGAAGAAGGTGAGCTATGGGTAGAGCAGGAGGACACCTCCACTGCACAAGGACACACAAAAAAGAATTTAGCACATTAATACCATGAATTTAATGTGAGATATATATATATTTTTTTTTAATTATTTTAATGTAAGAATAAGCCATAAACAGATTACCAGCAGTTGTCAAGTAATGAATAAAACTCAAATGCATCTATTAATAAAATGTGTGTGTCATCGATTTACACTGTTCAGCATAAATGAGTTTCCCCCCACAGATTTGTCTCAAAAATTTAGTTTTCTTCGAGAATCAACATTCTCTATGGGACACTATACAACATATCATGTTCTCAGTTAAGGAAGTGTTCTATAAAACTGAGTTTGGTCCAATTTATTTTTTAAACTGTTTATGTTCATTGAGATATTGATTAAAAGGGGCTGTACTCATTTATGCTGTGCACTGTACATTATCTTTTTCTGATCTGTGGTGTGTTTTAAACTCGTAAGTTTATTTATTTGCGCATCACAAATAACAAGAAAAGACAAATTATGCAAGTAAACCATTGTCCAGGAGAGGTTAGAAGCCAAAAAGGCTCATATAAATACCTCCCCAAAAATAAACAACACATGAAAAAGAAAGAAAGAATAAGAATTTTGATAGAATTAAGATAATAAGAAAAAATTGAAAAAATCAGATGATATAAAACATTACAATTTTTTGTACATTAGAGTCCTTTTCAATTGCTTGTTAAATAGTTATATTTTCATCAGTGTTGCTCACTAAAACATAATGTCTACTGTAACTTTTTAAACTTTCTATCTATATTCACCATTAAATACTTGCTCATTAGCTAACTTACTTATTAACTAGATTACATAAGTTGATTAGTCATTATAAAGCACTTACTAATGCATAACGATATTCTACAATTCAAGGTCATCAGTGGTTTTGTAGAATAAAAATGTATTTACTGCTTATTGATAATAAATATAGCAATTACTGAACACGATTTATGATTTTTATGTGCTCACTATTAGCATTACTCCCACATGATACCTCCTCACAGTAGGAAGATGCTGATAGCCAAGTAGTTGTAGAGTGTGACCATACAAAATAAGTCATTAACGATAAACAGATAACTGTGCTGGGGCTGTATATCCACTGTCAGATGTAATTGCTTATGTGTTTGTTTCCTGTTTCCAAAAGGAGAAGGATGCTAAAGCGTCCCTGCAGGCCCAGATCCAAAGTCTGCGAGAGGACAACCAGCGGCTCCTGGAAGAGTCCTACAGCGCCTCAGCCAAGCTCAAGAAGTTCACCGAGTGGGTCTTCAACACCATCGACATGAACTGACACACACAGCCAGCGACTGCTTTCCAATGGGAGTTATGACCACTACTGGGGCTGACGGTCGATCAGTGCTTCACATACAACCTGGTCCGACACAGCCCATCTGAAAATTGCTTAAAAAACAAAAGAAAAGAAAACCCCCAAAAACTCGTGTTTTTTTTTTTTTATTTTATAAACTAGTGCCAACATGACCTCATTCGCCATAATGTTTCAGCCTCCAGTATGTTTAACATTATTTTTGGGAGAACAAGCAGGAAAAAGAGCAGCAGTGTGACCGTGTTAACCAGCATGCACTCCTCTCCTTAGGATTCTCTCAGATGATACGATGCTTTGTGTCTGACGGATTGTTGGTATCTCTGCATGTAGGAGAGGGCAGGATGTCGAATTTAACCCCGAGACATATAAAGCTACTGTCCTCATTACGCTCCCGAGCTAGCCTAATTACAAATTAACACATTACCAATTATGTCCAACATGAATTAAATTGCTTTATTCCATGCATGAGTCGGAGAACGCCTCATATTCCTTTGAGAGAAGGTGACACTTTCCAAGAATTGACAGTGGATTGTAGGAGAACCAACTCGGCGATGACACCACTGATTATTTTTTTATTACTAACAAAACCAAAAGAAGCTGTATGAGATGAGAAATCCCCTATTAGACGATATACTTTTATGATAGCAGTGTGAGTAGGTAGACAGACAGACAGACAGACGGACGGACCCTTTGCATAGCACATACTGTAAACACTGTAAAGTCAAGTCTGTCTGAATTTACTATGTACAGATTGTACAAGTGTGTGAAATGCTGAATTAATAGAGGGTTATTGCAAGTAAAATATGTATAGGACTACTGGTCACATGCTGATGCAAAGAATATACAGTATATTGTACAAACACAAAGCAGTATGGGTGCCACAAAGATATAGAGCCTGACAGTTCAGTGTCATTTAATCAGAGTCTTGTAAATATATAACATTTATTTTCTCACCTCTGCCCTTGATATTGTATGTAAAGATATTTATGACAAAGGTGATGGCCAAGAAAAAAAAAAAAAACAGCCATTTGCAGTTAAGAGACCTGCATGTGTTCATTTACAGTCCGTCTCTTATGTGAGGGAGGACGTTCAAACCATGTCAGCCTTTATTCCAATCGTATGGATTAATCGACGGTGCCACTGTGTTGACGTGTAAAATGCTACATGGAACTGACCCCACCCACCCCCCAATCCACTCCGCCTCAATCCGTAGCATGCTTTAAGGCCTCAATCTGATGCTGATCTCTGTCATAGACTAAATGGGTACTGTTTACTTTCTGATTACATGGTGAGATGTCTGTAAATCCTGAAATTCCAGCTACAGTGTTTTCTGTAGTGTGTATATTTGCTTTGAAAGCCCAACCTGAATCTGGTCAGTAAATGACCAGCGGCAACGGAACAGAGTCCTTATTTACTTTGAGCCTCATAAATGTTTCCTTTTGTACTCAGATACTGTGCAACTGTATATATGGAGAATTTGATATTTCATCAGAATTTGCACCTTCACCCTTATTTTTTAAGGTTATTTTTTAGATGTATTTCTGCTTTATTAGCCAGGATGTAGTGATGAGCTACAGGAGTGGTGATAGATAAACAGGGGATAAGACAGAACAAAGACCATGAGCTGGACTCGCAGATAAATGAGTTCCATGCCGTAGCACAGCAAATCGCCCCTGCACCTTCATTCAACATGTGTGACAGCATGTCATTCTGTTTCCATTGAGCTGTGATGTGTAAAAATGTTTATATCTATTAAAGATATTTTGTTGAATTACACTTGGTCTTCAGAGGGTTTTTGGTGAGGGTGTAATTTAACACATGATTAAGGTTGCAGACAGATTTAGATTTTAAGACAGATTTAACATCTATTAGAAACTGAAATAATGTATAATAACAATACATTTTATTTGCAATGCACTTTACATTTGACACCAAATCTCAAAGTGTATGAAGGACAAAAAAATGACATAATTAGTATTGAATAAATAAATAAATGCACAAATAAATACATAAATGAATAAATAAATGTGCAATGAGATACATAAATGAATAAATAATTAAATGCACAAATTTTATGTTTTTATTACCATATTTTTATATTTATCTATTTCCTCAATTATGCATGATTTTTCAAATTTATATAATTCTAATTTTATAAATTTATATATGTTGTAATTCTCAATGTATTCTCAATGAATATATATTTTTTTATTTATGGATTTCTGTATTTCCACATTTATTTATTTACGTATTTATCTCCACATGAGGGGGGTGAGATGGCTCAGTGGTGGGGTTCTCACCTGCCACACAGAAGGCCTGGGTTTGATTCCAGACCAGTCCTAAGCCTGGTTGTCAGGAAGGGCATCCTGACATAAAAACATATGCCAAATTCTCATGCAAGCAATTTGCTGTGGCCGAAAGGGAAAACAACAACAATAATGTATGCACATGACAATTTGATATAATGATGAACTCCTGTCAATAGAAACACCTTACATCCACCTTAAGAACTACTGCCTCAGTTATGTGAATGTGGAAATAGTTTACCAAGTTAGGTTATTCAGTACTATGAGCATTACTAGTACTATAACTATTACTAGTACTATGAGTATATGATTACTATGAGTATTATGATTACTATGATTATTACTAGTACTATGAGCATTACTACTACTATGAGTATTACCAGTACTATGGGTATTACTAGTAATGAGTATTATGATTACTATGAGTATAATTAGTACCTTGAGCATTATTAATATCATGAGCATTACTAGTCCTGTGAGTATTACTAGTACTCACAAAGCCAGATGGGTAATAGTACTATGAGTATTGCCAGATTTACTGTGACACAGTACTCAAAATACGCGTAGCACTAGTAATGCTCACAGTACTAGGAATACGTACAGTACCAGTGATACTGATGGTACTGTTCAGACAGGGACTGTCCCTGACTCTGGTTTGTGGGCCTCCTTACATAAATCTGCTCATTCATTTCATTTCTGCCCACACATAGTCAATTGGATTAAAGCCAGACTTCTGTGATGGCCGCTCCAAAACTTCCTTGGCCTTATGCCATGTTGTTACCACTTACAATCATTATCCTGCTCAAAGATCAATTTGTGTTCAAGCTCTGGCAACTAGGCTGATGTCCTCAGAAATTTTGAAAAATCCATACAATTCCTCTTCTCCGCGATGCCTTCGAGGTTTCATCTGCATCATGATGACCCCCACAACCTGACCTGTAGGAACGAAGTTTATGATTACAAACACACCCATTATCATAGTTGGAATTATGGGATGTACTGGGGGTCTGTACCCTCCGATGAAGACCCAGACCCACCTAAAGACACAAAAATAGCAGTTTTTGGGAATCTGATTTTGTGGGAGAAAAAAAAAAAAAATAACACAATACAAGTCCACTTCCATGTTTAGGGCGGGAACAGTTTGTGTAAAATGATTCCAGACACCCCTACTGTGGACTATACCATTTTAATCACAATGGCGCTAAAACCAAGTGGACCAACGTCACCAGTCATGTTTCTGACATGGATTGATAAGTGTAAGTAGCTAGCAGACCTGTAACTTGTTAAACATTTATTGTCTTACTGCCTTATTTAAGTGTTTGTTTGTTTTTGGATACAAGCTGATGTCTTCATAAGTTCGGTTACTTCCACTGAGGTTGGTACAGTCGTTACAGTACGTTAGCTAACATCTTAGCACGATAAGCTAAGTCTCTGTTTAAACCAATCATTACATTTTTATGTGAGGTAAAATTGATTGTAAGTTTCCAAGGAGATAAACTCCCTTTGTTTTCCACTCATTTTATGGTGAATAATCAGTGACAGTGTTGTGGAAGTTTACACTTCACATCAACTAATTCAAAGTTGAGAACTAGTTAATGTTCAGTTCATTTAACTTTGTTTTTCAAGTGAAGAAAAACTCAGTATTTCAGTGCTTATCTTTTTAAATAAACCCTCTTTATATTATTGCTCATCACTATTGTCACCAACCGTTGTGAATATTATTTACACCTGTTTCATTGATCACAGCTGAGGCAGTAACCTCATATTACCAAGGTTTAATCTGAACCGAAAACATTCAGAATCTCACAAAAATCTGAACTGGTTCAATTTCTTTTGTTATAAATATATTAGAATTGTTAAAATCTTAAACAACCCTATGTCATGCAGTAGGATGCAGCCTGTTTGTACATGTGTGACTTTTACTAGTCATCATTAGTTTTGTATTTCAGTGTACTAATCTCCTAACTTTTTGGATAGTAGATATTGTATCCTAGTGATTTTAATTTTTCATATTTGTCTTGACTTTGAGTGTGTGTTAGCATCACTTATCTTACACTTTAACACTAAACATGGTGGTGAGTGTAACTCTTTGTGTTGATGTGGTAGTGGATCATGACGGTCATGGAAGTGAAGGGAGTACCCCCAAATTATGGAGGGATAATTCATACTCTGTCCTTTATCCTTCATACATAACACCGACCATTACAGTCTGTTCTGTTTCTGTCTCATTTGACCAGACAACATTCTTCCTAAAGGAATCACTGTCAGACTTAGTTTTGATTAGTTTAAAAGTAGTGGTTTCCTCCTTTGGGATCAGCCTCTCAGGTTCTGATGACACTTCACTCTCTTTACTGTGGTTGGAGATATCTTCAGACCATTTACCTCCAATAAGTTTAAAAATTCAGTGGCTGCTTTTAAATCTGTCACTGAAATCCATTCTTCCCTGGAGGACACCAGAAGCCTCCTTCCTGAATGAATCGATGGCTGAAAGTTTCCAAAGTCGTAATCAATTTCTGGAAGCGTTCAGGCTCTTTAAACACATACTGAACTTGGTGAATATAAACTTTTAGCCATGTGAGAGAATAAGTAAAAGGACTTTATAAAAATTCTCTTCAACCTTCTAAGACCTAGAAATTAGTCTGTTTTTTGCCACGTTTGTGAACAAGAGTTTAACTGCTTTATACATATACATATATATATTTATATATATCCAGTATATATATATATATTCATTCATAACCTTTATTTAACAAGGAGAAAAAAGCTCATTCAGATTAAAAATCTTTTTCAAGAGTGTCCTGGCCAAGACAGCAGTAGTAGCAGCAGCAGAAGTTACACAATAAAAAATTACAGCCATACATCCACACTATGCATTAAAATATCCATAAAACACAATAAAAGACAGTACTAAGACCAGAC
>JAPTGZ010009841.1:0-10136 GCA_029814645.1 Fowleria isostigma
TTGGAGGTGTGTGTGTGTGTGTGGGGGGGGGGGGGCAGCTAGATCCCCTTGCCCCCCTGTAGATCCCCCCCGGTTTGAGGGAGTTATTACGTTAAAAGCTGCAAATTATTATTACGTTTGCAGTTTATTACGTTTGTGCGGTTAACACCCTGCGTGTATTTACGTTATTTTCGCTCATGAATGTTAATATTATAATATCCTCAGGCATCATTGGCTCTTTGAAACTTTCTCCCAGACCACTCCTCATCTTCAGTCCTTCATCTCGCTGATCCATACGCAGACACACTTCCCATTGGGCAGCAACAGGTGTATTTCCAGTCAGTATGTGATTCTTATAGGCCCATTAGTCATGACTCTAACTTGCAGCCGTCCATCCGCAGCCACTGGGAGGATAATTGACAGCAGTGGATTGACTGCTGCTGTCAGCGCGTCCTCTCGGATCCGCCGTGAATCTGCAGGCAGCCAGGCACCCGGATGTGGCGAAAATGTTTGGCGCTCCTCTCAGGGTTTGCGCTCGGAAAACCTTTTATAATTCAGGTTAATGACTTGGCTCGGGCTCTCGCGTCGTCGACACCTTTGGATGGTTTTTCCGACGATGAGTTGGATTTAAAACGGATCTTTTCAATGTGGATTCGAGGATGCAAGAAGCAGATGAACAGTCTGAAGGTAAAAAAAAAAAAAAAAAAAAAAACGAGCGCAGGAGGAGAGTTGGAGCGCAGAGAGGGGGCGAGAGCGCACGGACGGTTATTCTCCGGCTGCGTGTTTATTCTTTATTAGAATAAAATCTGGATGCGCGTCTGCTTTTAAGACGCTTTTGTAACTTATTCGGACCCACTCTGTCTATGTGAACCTTACAGATGGCAGCGTCGGAAAGCAAGACTCTAATGTCAGTAGTTATCAGACCCTTTGGGAAATGAGTTGGTGTTTGTTCACAGAAAAATGGTTGGTATAGTCTCCAGTTCTGGGCAGCTGGTCGTTTTAGACCAGTGCTTCTCAAACTTTTCACTGTGGAGTACCCCCCTGTAATATGTGTGGGTTGTTTTTTTTTAGCCAAGTACCCCAACTCTCACTTCAGCATTTTTAATTTAAAAAAAAAAGGGCAAAATTAGTTCCTATGCCAAAGGTGTCTGTTTTATTTTCAAAACTTTGTAAACAAATAACATATTTAACTTTAATATATTAAAGATAACAAATCTTGTGTCAATTTTGTGCAAAAAATACAAACTGAAAAGTGCCCTTTTTTATTGATCAGGAAAATAATTAAATGCTCATTAATGAATAGCCTAAATAAACCTTTCATCAACAAAAAATTACTTCAACTCAAATAAACTTATCTTGAATAATTTTAAACAAAAAAGTTCTAAAAATGTTATAAAGCTTAAACAAGATGACTGACAGTAATAATATAGAAAATAAAAAATACTGAAATAAAGTAAGGAGTGTCACTTATAATAATATGAATGCATTTGTTATGTTTTCCATTTCAGCATTAATTCCTTATTATTTTATTTTGTATTTAGTACATGAAGACTTATTCTATGTATTTTTCCAAAATGTTCAAGTACCCGCTGGGCTTGTTCCCCTGGGGGTACACGTACCCCCATTTGAGAAAGACTGTTTTAGACCATGTCACAGCACATACAGGAGACTTTGGATTAGTGCAACATCTCAAATAACTACTTTAATGAACTTTGCAACTCATTTGTTTGTTAATTTGCAATCCCCTACATTAAAAATTGATCCATCAATTGCTTTTTGAAGCTACTGAACACATTACTGTCTTGATCAGCAGGGAAAAGTCAGCGGTTGTTATCTGGCAACTTGTGACAGATGTGCCAAGTGCAGGGCAGTTCCAGTCAAACAGGCTTTAACCTTCATTACCCATAAAGACCCAGTGCTATGTTTTTGTCAGTTCACAAATGAATGTTTTCTCTCTATTTAACCCAGGGATGTCAAAGTCATTTTAATTCAGGGGCCGCGTTCAACCCAATATGATCTGAAGTAGGCTGAACCAGTAAAACAATAACAGTGAAAAAAGTAAAATTACATTATAATAATGTTTACATCTACAAGCTACCCTTTAAAAATATGAATAACATAAATAACCTGAAATCTCAGTATTCTGTCTCAGTTTATCATTTACACATGTTCATACAGATACAATAGACCTACAAATACACAAAACTTAGGCAGAATATTAGTAAAAAAGGCCCTTAGTTTTCCTAAGACATTTTAGGTTATTCATATTTTTTTTGTGGAAGGGTAGTTTATAAATGTCAACATCTTCATGTAATTTTACTTTTTTTACACTAAAACAAGTAGAAAAATGTGTTTGTCATTATTTATATGTAATTATGGTGGTATTTTACTGGTCTGACCCACTTTAGATTATATTAGTCTGTACATCTTTGATTGTTAGTATCTTCAGTGCCATTTTTGCATTTCACAAGTTCATCTTGTGGATTTGTGAGGTTGCATGTTTGAGACCCCTGATTGAACCTTTCTGAAGTAATTTATCACCATTTATTGTAATATTACCCTGTGTATTTTATATTTTTCACTGTAAATTGTGAATTTTCCTATACTTAATTTCATATACTTACTTTAGATGTTCATGAAAACTTTGAGCAAATTGAAGGGTTATTGTAGCAAATCAAAGAAAATTGAAAAGTGACTTTTTCAGCAAATCTTTCATTATCTGAACATAAACCCAGTGTATCCATCCACTGTCACTGATTTAACTCCATGGGTTTTACTGGTGAATCAATGTTGTAGAAGATGACAGTGTTTACACATTCACCACGGAGCCTCTGAACTTCCAAATAGGTCATATCTGATGACCACGACAAGATGAATAACTGTATTTTACACAAATTATTAACATATATTGACAGGATTATTGGATCAACAGGTATTAAACATTTTAGATCAGTAAATATTATTGGTCACTGGCAGCTCTTTGAGTCTTTGTGGGTTAAGTAAAAGTCTACACTGCCCCTTTAGTAGCAGAATCTACTGAATCTAACTAAATATCACCTCATTCTAAATTAAACCACAATCATTCACTGACTTCTGTAAAGAAAAACAAAGCTGAGTTGTATAATTTGGTGATAAACATCACTGATAATTTTGTAAACGACCCTTGCTCTGCCATTTTTAATCTTTAAACACGAAATATCCACTTATGATAAATATAATATGAGCTTAACCTCAATGAAATGCAATCAAAAGATGTAACTGAACTACTAAGAGTACTAAGAGATCAGCATTAGACTCAAACTAACAGTATTTGGTGACACACTTTTGTTCATTTATAATCCTTAAGTCCTAATTCCCTCCTCACAGTTTTATTTTTAATGTTATGTTGAAAATGTCAGAGCTTCAGCACTCTTTTTCTCTCCATGTCTGAGTTTTGGAGCATTTAATATGCATTTATAACTTATAAGAGCTGTTTGGAGCGGTGTGTTATGTTGCTTAGCTGAGAATTTAGCTACTGATGTGAACAGACTGTGTCAAGGGCACTGTCTTTTTCACTCGTGGTTTGCATTGATTTTAATGACTCTCTCTGTCTCTCTTATTCATGCAGCCTGTCCTGCCTCTGTTTTTCTCTACTGCAGTCTCTTCCAACCAATCTTTTTCATCTTCTTGTGTTATTTCAGCTTCTTTACCTTCAAGTTTTGTTTCATCTTCTTTTATTGCAGTGCAGTCACAATTACAGAAAGTATTAAAGCTGCCCAAATCAACACTTTAGTTCTTTCTGTTGACCTATAAAGACCCAGTGATACTTTTGTGGCAGTTCCCAAATGATTTTTTTCTCTCTATTTAGCCTTTCTTATGTGATTAATTACCATTTATTGCAATATTATCATCTTTATTTTAAGATTTTCCATTGTAAATTATGTATTTCATTTTATGTCTAAATTACTGATCATGTAGATGTTCATAAAAACTCAGAATAAAGTCAAAGGTTATTATATTAAAACAGAGAAGACTAAGAAATAAGTGAGTTTTTCAGAAAATATATCATTAATGAACATAAACCAACCAATTCACTGTCATTTATCAAACTCCATGGGTTTACTTGTGAATTAATGTAGCAGAAAATGATGGTGTTTCCATGGTAACTATGGAGCCTCTGAATGTCCAAATAAGTCATATCTGATGACCATAAAAAGATGACAAACTGTAATTTACACCAATTATTTACATGTATTGATAGGCTTAGTGGATCAACAGGTATTCAATATTTTACATCAGTAGATGTTGGCTGTTTGGGTCTTTATGGGTTTAACTCAGCTGCTC
The DNA here is from genome assembly GCA_029814645.1 of Fowleria isostigma. Lineage (NCBI taxonomy): Eukaryota > Metazoa > Chordata > Actinopteri > Kurtiformes > Apogonidae > Fowleria > Fowleria isostigma. The sequence goes on from JAPTGZ010009841.1 coordinate 4,303, forward strand.
TCATCAGCTAAAATCAGAATCACAGTTACTTAGATGAGGTCGTTTGAAGTTTTGAATTGGGGAAATTTTCTGTGGCTTGCATTAAAACTTGTAAATGTGTAAAATTTAAAAGTGCATAAAAAATGTACATTATATTTAGAGGCTGTTGTATTGGCATACCTGGGCTGTAGTAGATCTGTGTGATTTTTTATGGAGCCTCTAAACTCCCCAAAACTGATATTTTTTTATGTTGTGTACAAGAAATAATACATTCGTTTTCTGAAAATAATAATGTAAAACCATAAATCAAAAACACTGTTTGTTGCTTTGAGGTATTTATACCATATCAAGTATGTAATACTATACTACTATATGTGTTATTTAAATGAAGTTTACAGAAGTCATGTGATTTGATCACATTAATCAATTATTTTAATCATATTTGATGCGTCATTGCTTATATAAACAAATAAATACCTAATATGACAATAGTAACAGTAAATAATGACCTATATCTTAGTTTACTTCCTAATATTAGAATCTAACTCACGCTCACTCCAAACTAATCTAGCTAACTCCTCACTAATGTGTGTCAGAGCACCTTATAGGGGGTCAAATTTTGACACACAGAATACCAATAGAGTGTTATTTTGGCAGGAGTCATAATAAATACAGTTTTAAATATTTTGGTTTTATTACATTTAGGCATAAATATGATCTGGGGTATGGATAAAGGATCAGGGAAATGGGTAAAAATTAGAAAGAGAAAGACAAAAAGAAAACAGTGGGGAGTGATGTCATTGCTGCTCAACAAAAATCTCCATGACCTCTTTGCTTCTTGAACTATATGTCATATATTAATTGTGAGTGTGCTTCTAAAGTTGTATATAGCGTATAGTTTTATTAAAGAAAGAATATTTTTAATCATGTTTTATGTTCAATTCACAAAGCCAGAAAATGGTCAATTAACATCATAAATCATCCATAACTGAACAATCGAGATGACATCATTTGGCTCTATTAGTGATGTTGTTCTTGAGACCGGTCTAGGTCTCCAGGCCACAAAAAATTGGTTTTGACTAACACACTAACACAGATCTTTTTCAAAAATAGTATTTTCTATTGACACAGCATTCATTTTACAGAATATCTAGACCAATCTCAGAACCATTTTTTTGTGGTGTCGATCTTATCATGGACTCAACTCATTTGGTCTCGGTCTTGTCTTGGTCTTGATACCCTTCAGTTTGGGCAGTGTGTTGGTCTTGGTCTAGCTGGTCTTGACCACAACACTAGGCTCTATGGCCCACCTCTACTTCCTAGTATGGGTTTTGTTCACCTAACATCACCTGGACCATACATGAAAAATACCCCAAAAAACAAGGCACTCTTATAACTTCAAAATGCCTTTATTAATTAATGGATGTTTTAAAGGACCTCACTGAGCCCCAACATGTTTCAGCCCACTGGCCTTCATAAAGTTATAAGAGAGCCTTGGTTATTCGGTATTTTTTATGCATTGACCATCCCTTCACCAAAGAGCACCTCTTTTACTATTTTTCATCACTATTTTGTCATTATTACCTGGAGTTCCATCAAGTATTCCTCTTCACTGTTTCTTCAAGACCACCTGGACCATATGGTCGATGTCTGACATCTAAGGGATTGTACTGCCTTATTTCTGGTGCCCTGCACATACCCAGGATGTTGAAAAGATGATGAGAAATACCAAAGAGTTGTTCTCAAGCAGGAGTATGTGATGACATGAGAATGATCACAGGTTCAGCCCAGGGACATGTTTGTATGTGTCTGCTAACATGTCTGTTGTGTTGTTTCGTATTTTCTTGCTCCAGGGGCACAGTATGCCAGCAACAGAAGAACCACATCCCCTGCTGACACCTCAGCACTCTGGTCTGAGAGGAACACCCGCCTGCACCAGCTCCACCCCCCACCAGACCCCCTGCAGCCCCCGGCCAGCACCGGCAAACCCGTCGGCTCCTCTTATGGCCTCCTCGGGGCACACAGCGGCATTCAGGGTTCCGGTGGCTCCGGCACCAACCCGGTCCTCGCTTGGCACGCTGCTATTAGTGCTGCTCGTCAAGCGCAGGGCGACACTGCAAAACCCAACACAGACTCCCGGCCGTCGGTTTGTACCAGCGGACCGGCGCCTGTGGGCTCACTGGCACAGAGGAAGAGACAGCAATATGCCAAAAGCAAAAAGCAGGGAGGATCCACAAACAGCAGGCCGCCCAGGGCTCTGTTCTGCCTCACCCTCAACAACCCCATCCGCAGAGCCTGCATCAGTCTGGTGGAGTGGAAGTATCCTTTAGTTCACACACAGAGGAGCGGCCACAGCAGATGTCAGAGTGTCTGGAGGGATTACACTGTTTATATAGATTAGACAATGGATCAAGGGGATTCACTGAATTACTCTGTGAAATGTATAAACTATGGCTAGGAATGCACTGATTGTCTGGGTTGATGGTAATACAGATAACCCCCCCCCCCACACACACACACACACAGTTATTTATGGCACCTTTTATGTCAAGGAAAGATGAAGACCAATGGAATTGTCTTTCAGTCCTATGCCACCTTTTGTATGAATGAACCCAAATTAACCCTTGTGTGGTGGTCATATTTGGGTTCTTCAGCCAGTGGATCCATGACATTTGTGGGTTTATAATTCAACATAATCAAAACAATTTTATGTTAAAATACTCACCAGATGTTTATTTCATTCAAATTTCAAGCAACATAAAAAGCATATATATTTAGTATTTGCTTTTGCCTTTGTTAGATCACATTTATAAATTATAGTGCTAACTGTTTTTAGTTGATTTTTTAAATAAAATGTAATATAATCATATGAGAGGAAAATATTCATGAAAACGAATGAAAACGGGCCCCACAGACCCAAACACCATAAAAGGGTTACCAGTAAATAAATTGTGAATTGTATGAATTGATGAAACAACTTATTTGCAGAGAGGCAGATGTGCAAACTTTTTATTGTCCCTGTTTGACGTAAGTTTTTCCTTAACAGTTTGTTTGTCTCCAGACCATTTGATATCTTTATACTGCTGTCTATTTTTGCCAACTGTGTGGCCTTAGCCATCTACATCCCCTTCCCTGGAGACGACTCCAATTCTACCAACCAAGAGCTGGTGAGTACGGCTGTAAATATGCAAACTAAGCTCATGTGGTTCATTCATAGAAAAAATACTGCTTCATAAGTGGAATATGTTGCAAACCTGTGTGCTGAGTTAGACTGGACTGCACATGCTGAAGTGTCATCTTTTCATAATCTTTAATCTTTAATCCCTATGGGATTATTTAAAGCCATAATGTAGCCTGTGTATCAATGAAAAAGTACATGAGGCATTTTCAGCAACATCTCATCAAAGTGCACATTTAGTTTACTCTGTTTTATTTTGGCACATATTATGTGCTCGAAATAACTGAATGAATGCAGATACAGATAAAGGTGTAGCTTTAGCTTGGTTTGGATTGGTTTTGGATTCAATTCAAAATGGAAGTTTGATGCATTTTTCTGTCATTGTTTCTTGACTTAAATTGAAACAGATGACATTATTTTTTGGTGGGTCTTCATGCAGATACATTCGGTTTGTTCTGCCAGTGTTTAAAGACATTTGAGATTTTGTCTCAATTCAGCATCAGAAATTGGTGGAATTTTAATTGTTTTGCTCATAACATTTGAAACTCAAACATCAGTGTTACTCTGGAAAGGTGAAAAGGCTCTAGGAGGAATTTCTTCTAACCCTCCTATTCTCCGCAAATATTACGAACACATTTTAACCTTGGGGACAATTTGCCTCCAGAAAATGATTTTCATCAAATTATTGGTAAAGTTTTTGCATCAGGCACTTTGTTATTATTATTAATATTGTACTTGAGATGATAATTTTCGAGGGGAGGCATGTGTAGTTGGAAAGACTTGGATGTGATCAGCTTCAAGTCTACATTGGATTCCTCATTCTGACAGGAGTTCACAAGTCAAGTTGTTTCCCACCTGCCCACACCACCAGAAATATCAAAGTTCGGGTGGGAATAGTTGTCTGTCCTTCTTCTGTCCAGAATAACTCTGTTCTATGTCATATTCCCTGTCCTACATTGTTTGCTTATGCCTCGTTTATGCAGATTTCCTGTCTGCATAGATGGCGAAGAAGTGTAAACATATGAAGTATGCTGTAGAGTGTGATTTCAGACACGTGTAATACATCTATAAAACAACAGAAATGTAGTGATAAGTAAGAAAAACTGTACTTTGTAATTTTACCAAACTAATCCTTTAAAAACCACAACTGGTTTAATGCAAAGAGATCAGAAAACTACTACAGAGGTGGTTTTCTGCTGGTTTTCCTCCTTTTTTATGTGGTCCTGCAGATTGTACAGCAAAGGTTCAACTCTTCACACTTGCTTTGTGTTGACAGCCACTTGTTGTCATCATCCGTGTTGCAGTCGGTAGACACAACACCTTTGCATGCTCGTAATTGGCTGGAAGTGTGTGTTACGTCACAGGGCTTCCCCGACAATATTTGGATGCATGTGTCAGGTTTCAGTGTTTTGTTGACACTCACACACAGTGGGTCATCCCTCTGTTTGTCACAGCAGCTTTTCATGTCACAACAGCAGCATGGAGAGGCAGAGAGAGAGATGGAAATGTTTCGGTGTCGCTGTAATTACAGTGTAATTTCTGTAATTTGACAGCATCAGAATAAGAATACAGTACTGTTTGAAGCGTAAAATGTTTCTATTTTCACCTTTTGTAGACAACAGTAAGAAAATTATTATGTTTCTCTACAATAGCTATCACAAATGAGCAGCAAAATGCAACAAAAAAAAAAAAGATTTGAAGTGGAGTAGAAGTTAGAGTATTGGTGCTGATGCTGACCTAGTGCTGGAGTTGGAGGTGTAGCTGGTGCAACACCGTCTCGGTTCACTGGGTCTGAATTAGTAGGATCTCAGAATGTTGCAGGTTGAAGGTTTTCAAGTTACTGCAAGATGCAGGTTGTCTTATTGTGAATGTTTTTTTTTTTTTTTCAAGTTTCATTAACTATTCTTAACCATACAATCTAAATACAGGCACAATACAAAGATACATTCAGTTGACACATTTATAGATCAGAGCCATAAAAATAAAGACAGAAACAAAAGACAAACAAAAACACAACACTCAGGGGTCTGCTACACATTAAATTAAAAATCTATATCATAACACTGGAATCGTCTGTGTGTGTGTTTGTTTTAATCTGTAAAGCACTTTGTGAAGTTCTATCTGTGATAAGGGATATATAAATACATTTACTTACTTACTTACTTTTGGTCAGAATTGTGTGTTTGTGACATTTGTACCTGTCCAGTTTGGTACCTGCAGTTTAGAAACTGTCCCGACCGCACCTCACCATCTCGCTGACTTCATAGGACCAGTATTCTTGGAGATATTAATCATTTTATCAATTTTCGCAGTACTTCGCTGCATGATGGAAACTGGTAGTGTCACCGGAGTTCAGTGGATCCAGACATGGTACCAGGGACGTGTCTGTGATGTCCAGAGGTGGGAAGTAATGAAGTATAAGTACTTTGTTACTTTACTTAAGTAGATTTTTTAGGTATCTGTACTTCACTTGAGTATTTAATTTCCTGGCAACTTTTTACTTTTACTCCCTACATTTTTCCATAAATGGGTGGCACAGTGGTGCATTGGTAAGCACTCGTGCCTCACAGCAAGAAGGTCCTGGGTTCGATCCCAGCACTAGGCAAGGTGGGACCTTTCTGTGTGGAGTTTGCATGTTCTCCCCGTGTCTGCGTGGGTTTTCTCCGGGTACTCCGGT
>JAPTGZ010009847.1:0-10135 GCA_029814645.1 Fowleria isostigma
TTGTAGATTCGATTCATAACTTGTTATATGTGAATAACAAACCGAATATGGGACTTTGTTTGTGTGTGAAGGTCTGTGGTAACAGCATCACCAGGTTCTACCACAGAATTGTGTCATTGAATGAATGAGGCTTTATTGTCATTGCACATGTTTCAAAGCAACAGAGCAATGAGATTTCAAAAATTCAAAGATTGTAGTAGTACAGTATTTCATCTTAAATGATAAATGAGTCAGCAAACAAACAACTGGCTTATTTTAACATTAAGGAACATTTTTCTTAGTGTATGAAACTGGTATTTCTTTTTTTTTTTTTTTTGAACGAGAAAAATTGCAATATTATCATTATCGCAACGGTACAACCATATTGCATATCACAAGTTTTGCCAATATTGTGCAGCCCTAGTTCTGACTCATCGCCTTCAGACATAAATTTGATCAAATCTATCCCTTTCTAACTCTCCTTTTATATTCATTAATTGTACAGTGCGTCTTTGTTAAAGGTCACATTTTTGTGGTCAACAAATTCCACACTAATATAGCTGAGGATAAGTTACGTATTATATATTACAGTTCTTTACATTTCAGCTGTGGAGATCTGTGGCTTTTCTTATTCCTGACCTTTGGTTTGGAAACCATGGGACAGGTGTTTAAAGACAGAAATAGAAGGGTGTATATGAATACTTATCCTGTATTTACCAGGCATCCTTACTTTCTGAGGACACAATCCTTTCATTTTTTTTTTTTTTTTTTTTTCTACCATCTGTCTCCCTTTCCAGCTCTGTCTCTATTTTCACGGCGCATCACAGTTCGACTCGGCATGCTGTAATTTTTGGCCTTATTACACTGGTCCACACATGGAAAAAGCAGACATTAGCATATTGTTTGAACTTGTGGTGGGAACAAAAATAAGATGTATGTTTGCCCTCACCGTCTGCAAATAGACCTTTCTCTCTGTCTGAGGCTCCAATGGCTCTAGCAGCTGTGTGTACCCTTATGTGTAACTGTGGAGGGGACTGTGGTATGGCACTCTGCGGTTTTCATCGCGTGATGTACAGTCTGGTCACTTCATTCACAGGGTGAACCTTTGGCAAGTGCTTAGGAGCATATTTCTTAAGTAAATATAAAAGGTCTGAATAACATTAAAAACCCTCCAGTGGGTTTTAAATCACGTGGCCTGTATTTTTGTATCCACATAAACAACACACGTACAGTAAGGCTTCTGTGCTCTATATCCTTAAGGCTGTTTTCATTGGATAGATTTGTACGTGGTGTTAAAAAAAAAAAGACTTTTCGTTCTGTGTCTGCATTCATATGACAGGTCGACTTAGTGAAGCAGCAGAATGGGTAAGTAGCATTAAAATGAGCGGCTTAAACTGGGTAATTAGTCTAGACAAGCTGCATATAAAAGGGTGCCAGTGGAGCTGCATGTGTGAATCGGGTTTAAATAAATGATGCAGAGACGGGTTTACAACAGGTTGACATTTTTACTCAAACATACATGACTAAACAAAAACTGAGGTATGTATTTACATGTTTATCAGTGCTCTATTTATGGTATTTATATGTTTATCAATGCTCTATTTATAGTATTTACATGTTCATCAGTGCTCTATTTATAGTTAAGTGTGCAATTTTCTCCAGTTTTTGCCTAATTTAGAAACTCAGTTCACTGTAGACTTAAACCAATTCCTTATACTTTCAACTGCTAATAGGTTTAAGTACAAATTCGAGGAATAATACGTATTATGCATATCCATTCAACCTTTAGTCTACTAATGAATGTATAAATATAATGAAATGGAAAAATTTTACTTAGTGGTATGTTTGAGATGTTTGATGAAGAGGTGTTTGTGATATGATTTTATTTTGCAGCAATGGAATATATCCTAAAACAATAGCTGACTTGAACATGGTTTGAAATACTCATACCATTCTTCATCACATTTGGTTTTTTTTCTTGCTGTTTGGAAAATGTCATACCAGCACTTCCTCTTCAGAATTACGCTGCTCAGACTGACTTCACTGCGTTCAGTCAAATTTCCTGTCTATATGTGTGTGGAAGTACACAAAGCACCAAAATTATTAAAAAATATATACTATCATATTGCACAACCCTCATTTCTGTTTTGTTTTTTTTGTAATATATCAGTGTTGGTTCAAAGAAGCATGATTCCACTGGTTGGAGGTTCATGGATCAAGATGGAGTTTCTTTTAATGTACTGTGACTAAACATTAAAGGGGTTATATTTAGCTAAACCCAGTTTTATTAGTTTTTGGTACATTTATCTGTGTATATGTCGAACCATCAGTTCATATAGTTTGAATATGAACCCTCCAGGTGCTGCAGAGCTATCTTTATATTCGTTTTGGCAAAAATCAAGTGGATTTCTACAACCTGTTGTAATTCCTTTTAAATGTGTTACATCTGTAACTAGTTATGTCATGATATTTGCACATATAAGGTCAAGACTGCCGATGAACATTTTTTTTCGGCCATAATTGTTTGTCAGCAGCAGTGGTTGTAGTCCATACTGAAAATATGTCCAAACTGCAAGCCCATTACCTAAAACATTCAGTTGTTGGTTTTATTTACAAAACCAAGTGTCTGAACGGGACAGATCAGCACAATCAACAACCTGGAGGGGGCAGGGTGTGAAGTGGCTCTTTTGTATTTAAAGGGCCAGCACTCAAATCCACCTTTCTGGTGTCATTACTCAGAAATAGGGTTGAAGAGGGACCTGTGGAGTTGAATTAATGAAGAATTCAGACCCAAGCATAACATTTATAGCTTATTTAGACCACAGGGAAATGTTTAAAAATGCATAATTCCATTTAAAAAAGCAAAATGAGCACTCCTTTAACTCAACAAATATGACATAATGTGTTTTTAGACACATGGTATAGAATAGAATAGAATAGAAGTACTTTATTAATCCCAAACTGGGAAATTGGGTATTGGTGCATGCATATTGGTGCATGCTGTATTGTCATAGTTTCTCTTTGCACTATATCCTTTTGAATAAGAAAGTGCAAGTGCAGGAAATGATTGAGTGTCCTTATTTATCATGTTGGTGATCTTGTTTCAGTGGAGCTTTTTGAACAGATAATCTGAACTGAACCTCTGAGGTGGCGCGTCCAACACTGCAAAGAGGATGTTGTAGAATTCTTGTGTCAGAGGTTGAGGGCGAAGGGTTTCCTGTTTGGTTATATGGTGTCGTGGAGATGTTGGTTTACTATGCAGTAAATCTGCTCTTCATTGAAAGGCCTATTCCTCCTGGTGTAACACATGCTGACATGTAGCTGTCTTTTGTGTTGCAGGACCAAACTGCAGGTATAAATCTCACAGACTGTACCACCAGAATGCAGAATGTCATAACATAATCTAAATCTGTCTTTATGCAGCACCGGGAAAAAAGTTTTAGTAGTAAGAAGTCAGTTATCATCTAGGTAGAGAAAATGAGTTGGTGTTTGTCAGAAAACTCCGGTTGTGCTACTTGTGGGATTATTGCACCAACCCGATGTTGGAGAGAAATCTGTGTTGCTTCAGGGGATGTGCCCTGTACTGGGCTGCTCTTCTGCACAGTCTGACAAAACTAGCAGCAAGACAGCTGTGGAAGATGGATAATGCCAAATGTTTAAAGTAAAAATAGATGTTGTTAAACAGACAGATCATCTCTGACTTCTACCTTTTGGGACAAACCTCAAAATAGCGTATAACAAGATGAATTTGAATGTATTAGTCTTTCTTTCACACTGATGTCACTGACTATGGGGCACAAAAAGAAATGCTGATGTGCATTTCTTTCTCGCTTTGTACCTTATTCTCTCCCTTCTTCATTACTACCAGAAGTAAAACAGCACTTAGTAATGGAAACACTGCAAATGGCCTCAATTAAACCTGATAATGAGCTGTTATTAAGTCAAGTGAGGAAACACTGCAAAACACTGTTCAACATCTTAGTGGAACAGTCAAAGCGGCACAATGTGTCTGTGAGGTGGTTCTAGAATTTGAAAACATTTTCCGCCTTTAGCGTCTAAATTGTTTTGGTAAAGGTGCAGCCAAAAAGACATGACCAACTTCTGTTATAGTGAACTGACTGGAGACTTTAAAAAAGTTCAACACCCCAGGGTCTTTTTCCCAAATATCTCCAGCATTCCAATGGGGTCTTAAAAAGCCTTAGGGCCTTTTCACACAGCGTACTCCAGTCCATATCCGAGGATGCTACATACTCGGGTCCACTTAATTTTGTCCATTTGAATGCAAACATACCATACTAGCATACTGTACTGGAGTACAGATGAGAAGGGTGGACTGGAATACTCAAGTACGGTACGGGTACATGTGAATGCAACTAGTCCCGGATCGCAGATGCTAGACCTGATGCTATGTCTGTTTACGACTCTAATTACGGAAGTGACCTAATCAACATCAGACCGTGCCAAAACATTCATTGTTTGAATCTGCCATACAACAAAAGGACAGCACCATTGTTGTAGGTAAATACATCAGAGACAATGACGAACATTCTTCTTCACGTTGCCTCAAACAAGATAACAGATACAAAATAACAGATAAAAAAATTGACACTTATCAATTAAGTGTTAATCAATTAACAAGGTCAACCAACTAATGATTAATGAATTCATCAATAATTTGCACCCCTAGCATAAAATATAGCCTGTTCCAGCCATATTATTTCCTCAGTGTATTCAATACTGAGTAAACGTTCTGGAACCGCAGGACTTGAATCCAAATATGAAGGCAGGACTAACAGGCGCTGAATAAACCAGTCACAGATAAGATGGATGTGACGCTTTTGTCAGACATGGTGGAATCTGTAATTCAACCTTATTTTTGAATCCAACAACAGTAAAGAGTAAATGGTAAGACATGTAAAGAGATTTGTGGACTTGGAACTGACTTTGACTCGTAACAAAAAGAAGTCGGTGTGTATGACATGCGAAACACCCACCCTCAACACTTGTGATTGGCCTGGTATAAAACAGATCAGGCATAATTCATACCTAATGGAGCAGTTCCAGACTCTTTGCTCAGTATTAATGCACTTAAAAAAGGGGATGGCTGGACAGGCTACATGAAATAAGCATTAAATTCTGTTTTAAATAGTCTTAAAAAAGTCTTAAATTGAATTTGTAGAAACCTGTAGGAACCTTGATCTCAGTCCATCAGCGGGTCATCCAATGATCGAAGGATTGGTGGTTTGAATCCCGCCTCCCACTCTTCCTTGGGCAAGACACTGAACCCTTAATTGCCCCCAGTGTGGCCTGGCAGTGCCTTGCATGGCAGCAGCCCCCCACTGGTGTACGAGTGTGTGCATGAATGGGTGAATGGGAGGCTTGTTTTGTAAAGTGCTTTGGGCACCATTAATGTGTGGAAAAGCACTATATAAGTACCAACCACTTACCATTTACCATCATCACAACTCAAGTCTTAATATAAATATAAATCAAGCCTCAAATCAATTAAAGTTCATTTCACTCCCACACTCACAAAGAATGTCACATGTGAATTGCAGCTCCTGGTCTTTGCCTAAAATTCCTCCACCCTGATGTCCAGCTCTCGGCAGCGGTCTGTGACAGAACCATTCAGTCCTGTCTGCTTAGCTCCATTTGTGTTCCAGTGGATGTTTGCTGAACACACACACACACACACACACACACACACACACACACACACACACACAAGTGAACAAATATGGGCAAACATTCTCCTCTGTCTCTCCCACTCTTTCTTAAACACACACATGCACACTCATACTCATGCACATGCACACATCCAGATACTGTATTATGCAAAGTTTGCTCAGGGAGGGACATGGAGATGGCGCACAGAGGAATCACTGAATTATTTATATTGCCAAAGCTACCGCTGGGATCGTTTTAAATAGGCAGCTTTTATCCAGAATTAAGTTTCTTGGTAACGGATGTCCTCTCTTTGTCTCCGAGGATAAAAAAGACGGTGTAGAACATCCTCTAGCTACAAAATAGGGCTAGCTTATTGAACACAGAGTCATGCAGGAGAATATTAACATGGCCGGCTACAACTTTAAGAAACCAAATCATGTCGTATAATCACCTTGCTGCAAAAGTAATGGAAACATAAGAGGTATGATGCAAAAGGAGAAGAGAAGAGCATGCAGTGAATTGCAGAACAAAGGACTTATTCAAGGGATGAGTGATGCAGTGATGCAAGCTGATCAAACAGCATTCAGAATTTTTGCTGGAGCTCAGCATAAAATGTTTTTTTTATTTAAGGTTCCTCAGCATTTTCTTTGCTGTTAAACCTGACTTATTCTAAAAATACATTTACTAATGAGACTTTGGCATCCTGCTTCTATCTACTTAACTCTATACTTTGGTGTAAATTGGACTTGGAGTGATCACCTATGAATTTAGTGGACGTCAGTTACAGTGCTGCAGCTATAGAAGCCACCGCTGTAGTTCATTAATGAAAGATGTTATCACTTAAGTAATAAAGGACTGCAATTTGGCTTCAGCTTCTGATAAGAGGTACTGTTTCAATACCCTGAACACTGACATGGGAATTGTCTTTTGTTGTCAGCAGCCAGATAGTGTATGAGAGTGAAAGAATGCTAATCTAGAGACTCTTGATTTCACCTGCTTGAATCGGTAGAACATACACGAGACCGGACAATAGGGGTGTGTATTGACAATAATCAGATGAAACAATACAAATCACAACACTGGGATCATGATACGATATATCGTGATATATGTTAACAAGATAATATTTTTTGTTTGCTCTGTTTTGTGTTTTTTAAAAGATAATTTCCTGGGAAAATTGAATTATGCCAGAAATATGCACAGATACTAGACACTAGGGATGTAAACAATTAATCAACTTATGATTAACTGCCGATAAGAATTTTCTGAATTAAACTAATTGCCGCTCTGTGATGCAGCAGCCGGGATAGGTTAGAATGGCTTTAGGGGTGGAGCCAAACACAGACCAGCCCGTTTGTTTGTCACACATGCTATGATTAGAAGTTGTAAAAATTGAATGTAAGGTCCGATGTGTATTGTATTGTGTATGTCAAATCTCGGACGGTTGTAACTGGCAAGACGAATTTCGTTGCTCTGAAATATGTGCAATGACAAATAAAGTCAATTCAATAACAGAGGCAGAGAACACATCCAAAGATTGATGTTTTACTTTCAGTTTCCACCTGTTGGGGTAGTTACAGGACTTACAGAGCGCACTATCACTTATACACCACCCCCCACCCCCCATTTCTTCTAAACAGGCCCTCTTCAGATCCATTTATTTGATTTAATTTCTCTGCAGAATTTATTTAGTTAATACTCCATAAATGTCATTGCCTGGACTGTTTCCCTAATGGTTCAATAAATCAATCATTAAAGAATAAGACATCCTTTTTCATATATACACAATGTTTAGCTTTTATTCTTATTGACCCTATTGAAAGAGAAATTTAGGGTCTTAAGAAAATCACTGCTTATCAATTAATAATAATAATAATAATGGATTAGATTTATATAGCACTTTTCTGTATCTATTAAGGCATACTCAAAGTACATACAATGGATCTATTATTCATTCACTCTCACATTCTCAATCAGGTGGTGATGCCAATCCACCACCGAACATTCATACGCATCCATACACCAGTGAGTAGCTGCACTGGAGGCAATGTGGGTGAAGTGTCTTACCCAAGGACACAACAGCATATGACTGGGACAGAGCGGGAACTGAACCGCCAACCTTTCGGTTATTGGACAACCTGCTCTTAAATCCTTAGCCCCAGCTGCCCACAGCGATTAATTAATCGCTAATCAATCAATAAGGTCTAACAATTAATTAATTGATAATTTGCAACCCTACTAGACACATTTTTATTTAATGCTATATCACAAAACTTTCTTCTGTAAAAACTTTAAGCGCAGGATTTGGATAAATAAAGTTTTATAATCTGATGTTACCAGTAAAAAGAACTCACACAAAAAATAAAGTTCTGCAGATATTACAGTTTAAGATCCTGCTGAGATCCTGCTTCATATTGTACTAGCTGTGAAAAGAATGCATAGTGGACAATGTTATCAATTTAAAAAACTATATGCATGACCTACAATATCACAATACCGCTGTTGTAGTACTCGTTCCCTTGATTTCTTGTGTTTCAGCAGATCTCATGAATGACAAGGGGTGTAAGAAAGTATCGCAATATTTCATTTCACAATATCAATACAGTATCATTGAAATATTGCGACATATTGTAAAACCAATATTTTCTTACACCTCTATTAAGATGGCTGGTTGTTGTTGCTAAGTTCTATTTTTCCACTCACCTGCCTGTCTTTCCTGGACAGAAATATAAACACCCCCCCCCCTAATTTTTCATAACTGTATTTGAGTCTCTTGGGAGTTTGTCTATTTGGCCGTTTGTCTGTCTGACCCAGTTCCTGCCCTGGCTGAGGGGGAAATGATGACATTGAGAGATTTTCCTGCCATTATGTGGGGTAAGAAAATCCCAGAGGTTAGTTTGTCGTCACAGCCTGTGTCGCCCTCCCCTTGTTTTTTCATCCTGCCCATTTTTTTTTTCACTGCAGACCTTCAGTTTTGAATAGTAGGTCATTCAGTTAACAACCATACAACTGAGGAATCACTTTGGTGTTTTTGTGAAAAATATTGTATTGTTGTTGACTAGTGACACTATCTCCTATACATATTTACATTGTTTTGTTTTAGTGCCTTTAATCTGGTTGTGTTTTCTTAATATTCTTGTCTTTATTGAGTACATTTGTGTTTTGTATGTGGTGTTGAATCTAGTTTTGGTGTACTGATGCGTGTTTACAACTGATTTCTCTTATATAATTCCAACCATACAAGCTTAAGGAGTGAAACTGGGGGTGGGAGTAAATAAGTTTTACTTCTTCTCACTCCCTGTCAGGCTACCAGTGGGTGTATAATAATAGCAGATTGTTGTATATAGTTATAATGACATGTATATGATGAGTGGATCTTGAGTTGTTTCTGTTATTCTGAACAATATTGTACATAAAGTGCACAAACTCAAATAAATCAACCAACCAACCACTGTAAATTAAACTTTTGATCTATCCCTTCATCTAAAAAACAACTGGAGATTATGGCAAAGAGTGATGCTGCCTTTGTTGACTGCATTTTGTGTGAAAAACTTAGATACTATATGTGCATGTACGGGTGCTGAATTAGGTCAATCTTTTTACAATGAGGAGCCCTGTTGTGCTGCCCTGAGCAACAACGTGAGCTCAAGCAAAAAAAAAAGTGCTGACTGAAAATTTTGAGCCCTAATATACCCAAACGCTGCTTTCACGTGAGCTATTTTGCATTCCCCATCATCTTGGCCCCATTATTTAACAACTGGAACAGAAAGCCAGCAGATGGACGGAGGTACGTGACATAAAGGAGGAAACAGTTGAAACATTGTTGTATACATGGTTACGGGAATTCGTATTGCACTATGTCCAACATTATGTCATAGTCACCTTGACAATATGCATCTGATGTAAACATAGCCAAAGGGAGTTGAATGAGCAGACACATGTGCTGTCTTTACATATCTAATGCCATAGAACAGATGTGTTGTGCTCTCCTGATACATGCGCTTTGACAGAATGCATGATGTTGTCCAGGGGGATCTACTGATATAACTCTGGGTCTGCTCATTTTTAAACTAAAGCCCTTTCTATATGGTCTGGTCTTTTGTTTAACTCCTAGAAAATAGGTGAGCTTTGAGTTGAATATCTATTAGGGGTGTAACAAAATAGTCATCTCACGAAATGGAATACGGTACAGGGCTCACAACACGAAATACACATTATACAAAATAAAGATTAAAGAAAATCACCTGATGAAGATAATGAATTTAATGAAAAACAATTTGACTGTAAAGTTGGGCAGTGTGACTGCGTTGGTGTATTTTGTTCTACATATTCTAAAGAAAGAATGAAAACAAACATTAATTTACCAATCTCACTAGTTCTTTTTTATTAGTTCTTAACCCTTTCATGTATAGTGCAGGGCTCGAATTACCCCTTCCTGAGCAAGTGGGTGCAAGTAAATTCGGCCCTGTGCAAGTAATTTTTTATCGGT
>JAPTGZ010009875.1:0-10133 GCA_029814645.1 Fowleria isostigma
AGTAAGTAGTGTCTCAAAAAAATCAACAAAGGATACTATTTAACAAAAAAAAAATAAAAAAAAAAAATATATATATATATATATGTATACACACACACACACACACACACACACACACACACACACACACATAGACGTATATATGTATGTATATATATAAATGACTAAGAACTGGCTAAAAATAGACACACCAAATTGTAAGCAGTGGTTATCTATTATCAAAGAAATCCAAGAGATGGAAAGGATGACATACAGACTGAAAATTACAGAAAAATTATTTAAAAAGAAAAACAAAAACTGGGGGAAATGGTTACAATATAAAGGAAATCAGGTCATGTAGACAACGAGAACTCTAATGTAGAATTCCACTCAATAGGCCCAGTTCACTTTTATATATTTTTTTTCCCTTTTTCTTTTTTCTCCTCCTACTATGTTGTTTAAGCCATTTTATCTATAATTTCAGTGTTTTAGTTAGTTTTGTAAACACACAAAACAGTTTTAGTTAGTTAGGTTTTTTCTTTTAATTATCATTTTTATTTATTTCAGTTAATGAATTTTTTTTTTTAATTTTAGTTTTTTGTTATTTCATGAGTTTTCGTTAACCATTATAACCTTGAAACACACACACACAACAGTTTCAGTTGGTCATTTTTTTTCTTTGATTAATCGTTTTTATTTATTTCGGTTAACGAAAATGTTTTTTGAATTTTATTTTTTGTTTTTTTTGTTCATTTTTGTTAACGGTTATAACCTTGCTGCCAAATACCAAAATGAATCCAACTTCATTGAAGCGCTCTCATCTTAAAAGACAACATGCAGCTTTTATCTACTACTGTACCAACATGTTTCATCTCAGTGTTACTGTTCAACCCCGGCTTCATCCTCTCCGAGCTCCATCCGTGTACATTCACACATTCATTTCACAACCTTCTCTCACTCATCCAACTCCATTTCCTCACTCGTCTCCTTCAGAGCTCCTTTTATTTCTCGCTCTAGTCCGACATTTCTAGTACTTGCTTTTCTTTTGCTCTGTTTAATTTTGTTGTTGTCTCTTCACCACCTTTGTTCCAACATCCTTACCCTCATATTTTTAGTCTTTTCTTCCACTGTTGTCTGTTCTCTCTCTCCTTTTGTCCCCTTTCCTCTCCAGGATCCCCTATCTCTGATTACTCAGCACTATGCTAAACATGCAGAGCTCCCTTCCATGTATTATCATATCTTCTCATTGCTCTTCCTAGTTGGTCAGCTTTTTGACAGAACTCGCCCACCTTGCTTTGTCCCTCTCTCTCTCTCTCTCTCTCTGTTCTCGGCGTGCCCTTGTCTTCTCATTCATCAGTTGCTTTTTGGTGTCCTGGTTTCCACCCCTGTCATCTTCTCTCTCATTCTTTGTTCAGTCTCCGTAGCCTGCTTTAATTTCACTGGGTTTCTTTTTTTTCCTCCGCTGCTCCTCCGAATTGTTTGAAATGACTTTATATAAGAGGACTCATTAATTTTAATTTGCACAGAAGAAAATCTTTTTAACCTTTCTGAACAGTTAAAAACTCAATTGAGGTTTTTTTTAGCCATTTTTTTCTGAGTGAGAAATTTCACTTAATAAAAAAAGTAAGACTTTTTTTTTTTTTTTTACCTGAAGTATCACATTTATTCAAACATTGTATGACCCAATCCCAATTCACCCCTTGGTCCTTGAACTTGGCACTACCTCTTGAAATGGAGTTGAAACATTCCCCATGAAATGAAACAACCATTTGAGACCTGCAGTCATTGATGTGGCTATAAGCAGATGCAACAACGGTGTTTCTGACAGAATTCACCATGCTGTCAGCAACTATAACCATCTCTGTTGCATGTGCTTTGGGTGTCGTTTTGCGGCTATCAACCACAAAACTGCAGAAATATGATCCATAGCCTAACACATTGAAATCAAAGTAAATGGTCAATCACATGATTAACTTGTTTGTGAAGAAAATACATACATTTTGTGTTTCTTTCATCACACTGCTGCATTTTTTTAACTGTAGCCCCTTTTACACAGCACTGCTGTTACAGGAATATTTCGTATTTTTTCTGCAAGGACGTCTGTGTAAAAGCAATGGTGGGATCATTTTGTCCCACATTTATTGCAGCTTTGTAACACCTCTGGAGGTAGTAACAGAGCCATGATAAAGGTGGGATTCTGATTTCAGATTGCCGTGTAAAAGGAACCCCTGTCGTTCCGCTACCATGGTGCGACATTTTGTTGACGGCGACCCCTGGTACAGAACAGACAGCTGGCATATATGAAGGCACTGGCATGATTCCATGGCCATCTGCCATTTTAACTTGTAGCTGGTGGTGGCAAGTATGAACGAAGCTGGTGGGGAGGGCATGAATTAAGCTAGCGGTTACGAACGAAGCCGGTGGGCATGAATGAAGCTTGGGATGGTGCGAATGAATAAAGCCGGGGATGATGAGCATGAGAAGCCGGAGTCGGTGGGCATGAACAAAGCCGGAAGTGGCAGGAACAAACAAAGTTGGAGGTGGTGGACATGAACAAAGTTGGAGATGGCGGGAACGAACAAAGCTGGGGGTGATGGGAACAAACAAAGCCGGGGGTGATGGGTATGAGCAAAGTCGGGGGTGGTGGGAACGAACAAAGGTGGGGGTAGCAGGCATGAACAAAGTTGGTGGTGGTGAGCATGAACAAAGTTGGGGGCGGCTGGCATGAACCAAGCTGGGAGCGGTGGGAACAAACGATGTCAGCCATTGCGCTCCATCCAGCACCTTCATATATGCCCGCTGTCTCTCCCACATCAGAGGATTTAAAAATGCATCACCGCTCCTTTGATTCTGGAATGTAGGTCTGCTGTGTAAAAGTCCAGCCTGTCTCACCTCTGTTACTCCTTTGTCTTGGCTGTGGAAATTGGTCAGCTGTGGAAAAAAGGTGGGACCACCATCTTGTCTTTTTTCTGGGATCTCTGTGTAATGTGTTTAGGGTTGAAGGTGGACCTGTGGAGACCCAAACATAGCATTTACAGCTTATGTACACCACAGGGACATGTTTTAAAATGCATGATTATTTAAAAAAAAAGAAGTCACCCCTTTAACACAGTAAAAGTATAAAGTTAATATAAAAATAAGTCTACTTATAATCTACTAATTTACTACTGTAAATACCCTAACACTGTATTAAAGATGACTATAATAATCCATACCCTTTAAATGCTACATGACATTAATGCATCCGCAGAGCTACACTACATTTGGTGTCATGTTATATAAATGTCTGTTTTCAGAGTTTCATCACTAATAGGTGGTGCAGTCTGGATGCTACAGTTTACTGCACACTTGTCAGCCCTCTCCTGATTTTTATACGGCTGTGAACAGACGTTTTACTAATAGGCTTTGAAAAGTTAGAGCAATACTTCCTGCCAGAGAGCCAGTATTTATCACAAACACTCCTGCACTCTGCATGTTTATCTGTGAGGAGACAGAAGTGAGGAAAAAGGAGACAGAAGACTGACATGGACTGTCCCAACAAACAAGTTTAACAAGCCGTTTAGCCTCCCAGACTTTAAAATATCCTCCTGTTACAGTATCACTATTCTAGAAACAATTCCATTTATTTCAACACACAAAGATGAGAAATAACTTTGTCTTCAACAAAAAATATATGACCCAAGAATTTCTATGTTGTAATTTTAGCAGATTGACATGTTAAAATTAAGTGTAATGGTAGAGGAAATTTTTGTTTCGGTACATTTTCGGAACAGGAATCTTTGGTTCGATATATTTTTGATACGTTTTTGGTACAGGAATCTTTGGTTTGATACATTTTTGATGCGTTTTTGGTATACGGTCAAGTAGACTAGTGGGGGGGTATTGGGATGATGTGCTCTGTAACTACTTTTGGGACACAGGACATTTCTTTGTTTCAAAGGTCTTTTTAAAGGTCTTTTTTCATATTAATAATAGAAACATAAATAAGACATTCACTGTCCAGGAAGATAACTTTTTGATTTTCCGAACACCATCAACCCATAACACAACGCATATGCCTACCCAAACATGGACAAACACATGCAACTACTTACAAAAAGAAAAATAAATAAAAATGAATGAATGAATGAATGAATGAATGAATGAATTAAAATTAAATAATAACAAAGGAGACAGGACAATTCTATAAAATATTACAGGCACCCCACATGTTATATATTTTTGTATTTTTGAATGTTCAGTGTTCGTTTAGGGGCAAACACTCTAATTTCCTGAATGTTTTTGAATACCTTAGTATTCCCTGAGGTGCTGTGAACATGATCTCACTTGATTTGACCAACATTAGTTAAAAAAATAAAACCCTTTTGGCAATAAAGGAACTCGTGGACTCTTTCCTGCCACAAAGCTGCGACATACCGAAAACCAAAAGTGAAACTTAACATGCTTCAAATGTCCAACCTGTGCATCTGTTATACTTTTTGTTGTCACGTTTTGGTTTTTTTTGCAGTGCGATGAGAATTTGCTGCTGCTTCCCAAGTGTTTGCATTCTTCACATTAGCTGCATGTATTAGTTTGGTACATGTCAGTATTGTGTTGAACGCCCTAAAACAAAACAGTGCAGTACAAACGAGAGCACCGTTACACCCCTAGTTAAAATGAATATTTCTTTCCTCAAAGTAATGCCTGTTTTTTCATGTCATAGCTCATCTTTTTTTTTTCTCCTTTGCTTCTTGTCAAGCTGCGCAACTGGGAATTTTCATCTTTCACTCGGTGTCCCACAAGAAAAGCCTTGACATGATATGTGTAACACTTTTTTCCCCTTTCACAACATGGCTTCCTTTAGTCTGTCTTCACACTGCCAACAAAATGCACCCACATGTCCATTTACAGTTTAAAACCAGCTCATTATTCTGCACTTGTTATTCATTGGAACTGAAATGAAAACAAACAGCGATTTCATGTGAGATCTTTTCTGTATAAATGTTTAGATGAGATAAAAATATTGTGGCCTTTGAATATCTGCATACTAATCATTAGCTAAAGTGTTTAAATAAATATGTAATTACATTATCTCCATCTAAAATGTTGATCTGTGGAGTGCTGAGCAGTGGCGTGCACAGACTTTTTGAAGGGCAGGAGCAAAACGAAAAAAAGGGCACATGCAGCGTTCTCACCCTACCGAAGAGGGCACTTTACAGCATGTGTTGGCTCCCAAGATGGCACTTTGGTATGTGTTTTGGCTCCCAAGAAAACCCTTTAGAGCCTGTTTTGGCTCTCAGTAGGGCACTTTAGCATGCATTTTGGCTCCCAAGAGGACTCTTTAGCATGTGGTTTGGCTCCCAGGATGGCACTTTTAACGTGGTTTGGCTCCCAAGATTGTACTTTTGCATGTGTTTTGGCTTCTAAGAAGACATTTGAGCACATGTTTAGCACATGTTTTGGATCCCAAGATGGCACTTAAATGTATGTTTTTCAACATTTGGGCCACGAGGGGATGGGGACTGCACCTCCCCCCCCGCATACAAACCACTGGTGTGAACTCCTCTGGAGAACTGAAAAAACTATGTGAGGATGTTGTTCATGGACTACAGCTCAGCATTCACCACATCAGACTGGTCACCACACTACTCTATCTACAGACACCCCCCCCCCCGACACACACACACACACACACACACTTGCACCTGGATAAAATGTTTCCTCGCCAACCGCCCACAGTCAGTCAGATTCTGATGAGGCGGTGTGCAGGGCTAAGGTGGAAGCTGTCCTTTTGGTGCTCAGTAAATAACCTGACACTGAATGTCCACTAAACAAAGAAACTCATCATGGACTCCAGGAAACACACACAAGACCACACACATCCCATCCTTAGAAATGGAGAACTGGTACCGCCTTCAGGTTCCTGGGCACCCAGATCTCAGACGATCTCTGTCATAACATCAATGCTTTAGTGAGGCAGGCTCGGGCAGCTGCTGCACTCCCAGCGTATCCTCAGGAAGAACAATCTGGACAAGAGGTTGCTGCTGGCCTTCTATCACTGCTCTGTGGAGAGTGTTCTGACATACTGTTTGGATGTGTGGAATACAGGCAGAGTGGGGCTGCACAATATATCAAAAAATATTGATATGGTGATAACGGAGTGTGAAATATTCATATTGCAAAGACGTGCAATAATTTATTTACATCTTTTTTGCTCATTCTCTTTCTGTTTTCCACTCCATGGGGTACCAGAGTGGTTTTCTCTGCCATTCTAACCCTTTAACTACTCCACCAATAATGTGTAAGTTTTATATTTATTAATATTTGCCTCTACATTCTTGTATTGTTGTGTGTGTGGTTATAGATTTTATGTGAGCTGCTGGATATATTCTATTCTATTCTATTCTATTCTATTCTATTCTATTCTATTCTATTCTATTCTATTCTATTCTATTCTATTCTATTTGGATGTTGTTCTGGTGTTTCTTTAGGGTCCTCTCTGTTGATCACTTACACATGTGGATCCTTTTCTTCCTCTTGTTACTTCAGTTGTTGTTGTGTGGAGCTGTCCAGAATGTGGTGGTGCTGAAAATTCTAAAACGGCGTGCAGAGCCCACCAGGAGCCACCAGGGACAGATCTGTTATCTAGCTCAGCTTGCATTTGAGTACAGGGCTGCATCACTGATGCTCTGAAGTGGCTTCTCGTCTCTCCTGGGGTGTAGAGTTTATCATATGAAGGGCTGTTGTGCTTTACAAGTGTCTATATTACAGATGTTCAGACACAAACGCTCTGCTTATGTTCAGTTATTGTGGATAACACAGACTGTTTCAGACGACTCTGTGATATAACGTATATCTGCCACTTCACTGTATTGTATCCTACCTGTCTCGCAATATATTTCCTATTTCAATAGATTTTTCTTTTGCATATGTTATAGAAAGATTCTGAAATTGATCAAGAATGTAATTTAAAAAAATGGTACCTTTTCATAACTTTTAGGTTAAAAGGATTTCTAAGTTGGGAACAGGTTGACCAATATATGGGTTTTTCTAAGGCTGATGCAGAGTTTTAAAACTTTGGTCAGCTGATGGCCAATATCTACAGCCGATTAGTGACACTGATTTTTAAGATCGATTTATTTAATTTTTTTACTTTTTATTTTGTATGTTTACATTTTTTTTTTCACAAAAGTGTAGTTGAACATTCCCTGAGACATAATCAGTATCAATTAACAAAAAAGAAAAAAACATTTAAAGGCACTGTTGCACAAGTTTGACAATGTAAATGAATGTACATAATAAGAAGAAATCAAATATAAATAATAATAAATTAATAAAAATAAAAGATACAATAGGTATTGTTACTCGGCTTCAATCTTGTACATGGGCATACATAGTAAAAATAAAAACACCCAGATTAACTGGTGACAGGGTTAATTTCCTTTAGTTCAACAACCCAATGAGTTATCAATTCAAGTTGTCATTGACATCTTCATTTCCATCTCCTTCGTTGTTGTCTTCATTTTTGTCTTCATTGTCTTCATCATCCTCTCTTTTGAAACTACTGGCCAGATTAATTTCAAATTTTTTACATTGCTTCCTTGGGACAATTCTACAAAGCTTGTTAACAGTTTTGAGAAATTTATATTTCTGAATTTTTAAACAATTTTTTTAAATGTTAAAAATTTGCCTTTGCATTCAATCAGCCATATTTTAAAGGCTTTTAACATGGAAATGGTTAAAGAATAGAGACAATTAAAGACTGACAGGAAGTCATATATGGACTTTCATTTGGATTCATAACCTTTGACCTTCAGTGACCTTGACAGGTCAAACTCTAGGTCAACAATGTCTAGATTTCAATAGTCTTCTTCCCTAAAACTAAATATTGGATTAATTTAACATTTTATATGTTTCTTTCTTGGGACAATGTCTACAAAATTTTGAGAAATTTAGATTTTTTAAATTTTTGCCAAGTTTTTGAAATATTATGAATTTGCCTTTATATATAATGGTCCATATTTTGAGTCTTATAAAATGGAACTGGTTAGAGATATCAATATAGTTACTATTGACCAGTGATAGAAGTCATATATGACTTTCATTTAATTCGTTGAGTTCTTTTCCAGTGAAAGTACAGCCCACTTCTTTTGGGAGATTGACCTCCTGCATCAACACCATATGACTCTAACATAGAGACAGAACCTGGCAACTTAGTAACTTCAACTTGTTATTGATTCTTGATAGAACATGCCGGTGAGATACAGGGACATGGGCCCTATTTTATTCTTCATGGATCGGTCATTAGTGTTGCTATTTTTGAGGGTGAGGAACAAAAAATGTGAGCACTAAGTAGGTAACGTTAGCCATCTAACTGCTGATCCATGGGCCTAGTTTGAGAGTTTGACATATTGTGGTGGTGACGCAGTATCTCATGATGGCATGAATGTCAGGTAAATCATTTCCAAATGACCCACCGTCGTTAGCCTGAGCCTCTGTGGAGGTACAGTTGTTGCTATTTATATGACAGAGTTAGAAAATAGAACCTTTGTCTCAATTTGCATCCAAGATGACTTTTACATCTTTAACCCAGAAGGACCCAATGTGACATTTGTGGCACTTCCCAAATAAATTGTTCTCTATATTAAATCATTGTTAAGTGCTTTATTGCCATTTATTGTAATATTATCTTCTGTGTTTTGTTTTTTTTCAGTGAAAACCAGGTGTTTTCCAGCCTTTAATTTACTAATCATGTAGATGTTCATAAGAGTTTAGAGTAAAGTTGAGGATTATTATATTACAAAAAGACAACACTGAAGGAAAAGTGAAAAAGGTTCAAGGTTCAATTTTCACATTATTGAAATTTGGCTTAGACAGGGCACAAGTAAGCTGCAATGCAACACATAAGACAAAATGCATGCTAATAAAAGCACATAAAATACATGGCCTATAATAAATAAGTTAAAATATATTAAAAATAAACAATTATTTAAAAAAAAACAACAAGTCAAATCAGAATTGTTTTTGAAAAATCTCCTTTTTCAGAAAAAAAACAAAAACATCATTAACAGAACATTGATCCAACTCTATGGGCTTTGCTGGTGAATCAGTGTTTTAGAAGATGACGGTGTTTCCACGGTAACTATGGAGCCTCTGAACATCCAAATGGGTCTTATCTGATGACCATGCAAAGATGAATAATTGTATTTTACATAAATTGACACATATTAGAGAATCAACAGCGATTAAGCAGTTTATACCAGTAGATGATTTTGGTAGATGGTGGATGTTTGGGTCTTTATGGTTAAAAAAGGTTAAATATAGAGAAAATTTCATTTGGGAACTGACACAAAAGTAGTGCTGAGTCTTTATGGGTTAAAATGATTTTGGCTGTGACTGAAATTCTCCACTGTACCTCTCAGTAGAGAACAGCATTTCTTCTCCCACTGGAGTTTGTTGCGATTTGTATGGCAGAGTTAGCAGAAGTTATCATATGTATTTATGTCTGTATGGTTTGTGTCTGCAGAACTCTGTGGAGGGTTGACTCCTCGAATGTTTCTGTATCAGATAGAACAACCTGGCACCCGGCCTGAACAGATTTAAAGCTGTAGAAGCAGCAGATGCCTCCATTCTCCTTATCCAATATCAGAGTCTTAGAATGCGTGATTAAGTTTAACAGGAGCCAAAAGAAAGGTTATCAAATCATCAAAATCTAAAGGGATTATTCTCTATTCCCAAAGACTGGGTTGTGATGCTCAAGTGGGTCGCAGGAGATTGAAGATGAATGCCAAAGCCTCCTAAAAATCTAATTAGTTGGTGTTACATGTGTCTCCAAAAACACAGAGATTAATGAAAGCTGTGAGTTATCCAAAGTATATCACCTTGAAATGGCTAATTTAAGAATTCAAAATAAGACGTTGATGCAGAAGCAGCTGTAAAACAGTCAGGAATGTTGAATAATCCACAATTCTGCTCTCCTCATGTTTGATAAATAATGTCATGACTAGGGGTGAGTATTGGCAAGAACCTCACGGTACGATACGCATCACGATACTTGGATCACGATACGATAGTATCACGCTAGATCATGATTTCATGATATTGCGATATATTGCAATATTCTACACAGTTAACTAAGAAAAAATAGAGATGATGTAAATGTAAATCACACAATA
>JAPTGZ010009984.1:0-10124 GCA_029814645.1 Fowleria isostigma
ATGTTTTTTGCGGCCCATTAGGTAGCCCTCGCGGCCCAAGAATGGTCCCCGGCCCTACGGTTAAGAACCACTGGGTTAAATGACTTTATTATAAATATTTGTCACATTTTATGCTAAATCTGGTTAAGTGATACATGACTGCTGCCACAAACAGAGGTGTTGTCTGTCAGCGGTACAGCTTATATAGGGGCCAATGATGCAGTGCATATATAGACCGTGGGTGTTTGATCTAATCGGAGGAAGTGGACGGCCAGGAGAGTGCTGCTTAAGAGCACAGGGGAGAGCGAGGTGGCCCACGCACTGCTGCTCTGTTAACCCGCATCCCCTCCCGCCCCTCCCCTCCCCCACCCCACCTGCATATTCCGCTGTTGTCTCAGGAACACAAAGACTATTTTCAGGCAGCCAATCCACACAAGAGTGGAAAACTGCAGCCCTGCATGCCCCCTAAAAGCCTTCATGACTTTTTAATCGGTGGCTCAGGGCTCTGCGTCCGGCGGTTGGAGAGTGGACCCCACCGCCGGAGCTCCACTCCACAGAGGGATCAAATCCCCCCCGCTCGAGTCTGGGGCCTGTCAAAGCAGTCAGGCATGGAGGCAGCGGATGGGTGGCATCTGAAGGTGAGGGAGGCGGAAAGAGAAGACAAAGTTGGCAGTAGAAAAGAGCGGTTTTCCGTGGAGAGGGGTGGATGGAAGGAAGGGGAGCCAGGAGGGAATGTTTGTAAAGGGAGAAAGAATTTATATGAAACTGCTGAGAGAAGGAATAGCCCTGCACCAAAATAGCAATTTCAGAGGTGAGAAAGAGTTTGTTCAGTGGAGTTGTAAGAAAAAAAAAAAAAAAAGTGATGTATATGTGTGTACGGGTGTGTGTGTGTTTGGTACATTCAGTAGGGGCAACAGAGCATTTGGAAGTGATGGATTGTTACAGCATACCAAACAGAGTGGGAAAGGTGGGTGGTGGATTTTATTGGAGAGCTGGAAAGGTTTTGTGATGAATAATAGTCATGAGTGAATTGGTCATTGTCAGAACCCTCCAGAGCCTATTGAATCAGCAAAGCTAGGGTTTTACAATGAGCTTCAGCCATGAAGATCAGCCTGTTGGATCGTAATAGATGGAAAGTGAGTTGATGGAGGCAGCAGGTACAAAGATGAGGCTAGCTCTCACTGCTGGAGCGGCATTTGTCTGTGGGGAAATTGGCCACAGGAGAGACCTGTGTGTTCCTCCCACACACACCGTGAAGAGATCAGAGAACAATATGGGTGCATTTGATGATCGCGTACTGGCATGTGAACCTACACGTTCACCTTATACACACACACACACACACACGCACACACATATGTAGAAAGACGGGGAGTAAACATGCTGCACAAGTAGCATGCAGGCTAATGATGCCCTGTTGACCCATCGCTAATGATGCCCCTCAACTCAGCCAGGAACACGATGGGCTTTGATCTGCCTGTCATTAAGGGACTGTGGAGTACAGGCCCATCTCTTTAATCTGACGAAGAATTTGAATATACATGGATCATGTCACCTCTGAGACACACACACGTATGCGGAAATTCACAAGTACGCATCCATGAGAATAAATACTTGACACTGGTGCATATATCCTGTAGAATTTACAGTTCTTTTTTTTTTTTCACATTTTATTCATTTTTTGCAATTATACATGCCAGTAAACAGATATATACAACAAAAATTAACAACCAAAGCACAAAACCAGACAAAGACGGAGCATTCACAACAATACCACATGAAAAAGACAGTGCAATTTAGTTTTTACAAGTTTTGGCTGCTCCAGTTTGACAGTAGCTATGCTAATAGTGCTAATGTAATAATAATTACTGTAAACATAATTACAGTATATTACTGGATACTTTTTACAGATTTCTGCTGTATATAAATTCCATCAAGGTATTGTTGTTTTATAACAGAAACAACCATTAATTTTATTTTAGTTTTTACAAGTTTTGATTTCTCCACTTTGACTGTAGCTATGCTAATAGTGCTAATGTAGCCTGGACTATCAGAGGCCTTTCCAAATGGGGCTAATACATGCAGCTAGCGTTAGCTTAACTTAACCAGTTTTTTTCTAGCTAACGTTTGCAAAAACAGTGCATTCTGAGTCCCACACCTCATATATTTCATATGAAACATGACTAAGATGAATCAAATAAGGTGAAATACAGCCACTCACACAAATAAAGAAACATTATTCTGAAAAAACCACTGGTTTTGACATGTTTACCTTACACACTGAGTTAAAGTAGACGTCTACAAGGTGGGGTTGTCTCCCCTGTTCCACCTTCATGACCTCTTTCACACCTTCTAATACTAACAGTGTGTAACTGTCATGTGTATCGTTTACATTCAGGACACAGTACCATCCTGTCATTTTACTATGTGATACTGTGAACAAATGCTTGAATTTTTTTTTCCCATAATGCATTGCAATATAATGTTAAATTGTTAGAAGCTACTGTAATTTTTTTTTTTTTACTGTAAAAATCATAGACATTTATTAGAGTGTGCGTGCACTCTCACAGGGAGACAACTACACCAACATCTGCAACAATAAGACATGTAAAATTGTTTCCTAATTAGTGTAAACATAATTACAGTATATTACTGGATACTTTTTACATATTTCTGCTGTATATAAATTCCATCAAGGTATTTTTGTTTTATAACCGAAAAAAACATTAATTTTATTTTAGTTTTTACAAGTTTTGATTGCTCCACTTTGACTGTAGCTATGCTAATAGCGCTAACGTAGCCTGGACTATCGGAGGCATTTCCAAATGGGGCTAATACATGCAGCTAGTGTTAGCTTAGCCAGTTTGTTTCTAGCTAACGTGTGCTAACAGTGCATTCTGAGTCCCACACCTCATATATTTCATATGAAACATGACTAAGATGAATTAAATGAGGTAAAATATGGCCACTCACACAAATAAAGAAAGATTATTTTGAAAAAACTACTGGTTTTGACATGTTTACCTTACAGACTGAGTTAAAGTAGATGTCTACATGGTCCAATTATACTGCATGAAGTTACTACTTTTAATTTCGTGGGCTAACAATGTCTTCCTTCCACTTTACTGAGTGACTGGATGTGGGGTCGTCTCCTTCATGTCCTCTTTGGCGCTTCCTTCTAATACTAACAGCGTATAATTTGTATTATTCACATTCAGGACCAAACGAAACCGCAACCAAATTCTTGACGTTGCTATAAATACTTTTTTCACCCATAACGCATTGCAACATACAGTTACACCTTGTAAATTTTTAGAACAAGAAGCCACTGTAATTTTTTTTTCTTACTGTAGAAATTACAGACATTCGTTAGAGCGTACGGCGCCAACATGTGCGCGTACGGTACATGAAGAACAACCAGTACACCGACACCTGCACTGATGCGGTGGCGCTCCTGTCTCACAAACGACCACATACATAAACATGTAGGGCAGCACAAAAAAAAGCCCTTGAATCCTTGACAGAGATTAAACATGTCATTTACTTGCTGTGGGAAAAAAGGAGCAGAAGCGTAATAAATAAAACAGATGATTTATTAATATCCGGAGTTGTAATCCACTGCATTATATGTGTATTAAAGCACATTACTTGCCATGGCATTGCGAGAGTTAAAGTGCTTCTAATAAAATTCTTAAGTGCCTACAGGCATTTCAAAGCAGCGGCAGATCTCTGGGCTGCATCTCTCAGTGTCTCACTAATGGGACTGATGTAAATATGTTCATTTGTGAATCTTCCCTCCAATTTAGCACTGCTCATATTGTAGATGAAGATTATCCAGGGATTATGAGATTTGAAAAAAAAAAAAAAAAAAAAAAAAAAACACCATTTGATGTGTATTTATGCGCGGCTTATAGATGTAGTAATATGGAATTAGGTCCCATCATGGGTGGAAAAATACAAATGTGAAAAAAAAAGTGTCACTCCCACCCCCCCTTGTCTGGCTCCTTGTCAGGTTGTCATTGGGTGATATTCATTTCCAAAAGTAGAAATTTAACAGACGTTTATGATGCAAATCTCAGGCTATAACTCTGTGTGGTGTGGAGGGCACATTAAGCCTTCAAATCACTCATGTCGCTGCTTGGGCGTGTGTAACATTATGGCATATTTGCTTGATCGTTCGCACATATTTCAATGCGCGATTGCCGCCAACAACAGTCATTGCCTCCGCTTTTTGTAGGTCCACAGAGGCACGGAAAGTTCACAGAATTACCAACATTATATATTTTTTTTACACCGGTGTGTTAAGAGCAGTGGTGGGAACATTTCAATAACAGAGCAGATATTTAAAAAAAAAACACTCTCTGAATACATTAACCTGATGGGAGATGGTTTTCCTATTTAAATTTATGTAATTTCTAACGATAACCTCCAGGATGTACCTGACATAGTGTGAAGACAAAAAGAACCGTGGTTGTAGTTTCTGTTTTTTTTATGAATATATAATAAGCTCTTGAATATGTATGTGATTTTCCTTCTTTGTTTTTAGTGATTTTCTTCTTGGTTTTTGGTGACTTTTGTCTTAGATTTTTATGATTTTTGTCGTCGTCGTTTGCTGTGATTTTCTTCATTTTTTGGTGATTTTCTTCTTTGTTTTTAGTGATTTTCTTCTTTTTTTTCTGTGATTTTCTTCTTCATTTTTGGTGATTTTCCGTCTCATTTTCAGTGATTTGCATCTTTGTTTTCAATGATTTTACTTCCTCGTTTTCTGTGATTTTCTTCTTTGTTTTCAGAGATTTTCTCCAATTTTGGTGATTTTCTTGGTTTTTTCAGTGATTTTCTTCTTTGTTTTTGGTGATTTTCTTCTTTGTTTTCAGTGATTTTCTTCTTAATTTTTTTTGGTAATTTTCTTCCTTGTTTTTGGTGATTTTCATCTTAGTTTTTTTGGGGATGTTCTTAGTTTTCAGTGATTTTCTTCTTTGTTTTCAGTGATTTTCGTCTTAGTTTTTTTGGTGATTTTCTTCTTCTTTTTTGGTTATTTTCTTCTTTGTTTTCAGTGATTTTCGTCTTAGTTTTTTTGGTGATTTTCTTCTTCTTTTTTGGTTATTTTCTTTGTTTTCAGTGATTTACTTTGTTTTTGGTGATATTCTTCTTTGTTTTTGGTCATTTTCTTTGCTTTTTCTGTGATTTTCTTCATTTTTGGTGATTTTCTTTCTCATTTTTAGTGATTTGCATCTTCGTTTTCAATGATTTTCCTTCCGTTTTCTGTGATTTTCTTCTGTATTTTTGATGATTTTCATCTTTGTTTTTGGTGATTTTCTTTTTTGTTTTCAGTGATTTTCATGTTGATTTTTTGTGATTTTCTTCTTTGTTTTCGGTGATTTTTATCTTTTTTTTTATTGGTGATTTTTCTTCCTGTTTTCTGTGATTTTTGTCTTTATTTTCAGTGATTTCCCTCTTTGTTTTTAGTGATTTTATTCTTTTTCCTTTTTATTTTCATTGATTTTTCATCTTCATTTTCAGTGATTTTCTTCTTCAGTTTTGGTTGATTTTTATCTTCGTTTTTGGTGATTTTTCTCTTCATTTTCGGTGATTTTCATCTTTGTATTCAATGATCTTCCTCCTCATTTTCGGTGATTTTGCAGCTCTAACAAATGTAATCGAACTGAATAGTAGCGGTTTGTTAAGAGCAGTGGTGGGAACATTTCAATAACAGAGCAGGTATAAAAATAAAAAAAAAAACCACACACTCTGAATACATTAACCTGATGGGAGATGGTTTTCCTATTTAAATTTATGTAATTTCTAACGATAACCTCCAGGATATACCTGACATAGTGTGAAGACTAAAATTGCTGTGGTTGTAATTTCTTTTTTTTTATATATATATATATATAAAAAGGCTCTTGAATATGTATAAGTCGGTGTCAAAAAATAGAGCTAACCTTGGTTTTTACTTTCACAAATTGAAAACTTCTTTACACCTTTGCCAGTGGACGCTTTCACATTCTCTTGCATGTAAAACGGACACGCTGGGGTGTAAAGAGTTGGAGGCTTATATCCAGGATAGGACAGGGTGGATTTTCTCCCATAGCAAGGTTTTTAATCTTTTCTCTCAACTCAAATGAAAGAAAACAACCCTGCCAACATCGTTGCGGCAACACTGGGAGTAATGTCAGCCCAAGAGAAAGCTTAAGAATATAATTAGAAAAACATCATCAACCTCATATTTTAAATAGCATTGTTGGCACAGCGTTCCAAGCTGCAGTTTGTGCCTATGTAATGATAAGTATTGATCAAGTGGAATGGTTTTCTTGTAAAGCAGCTTCGGGTTTTTGATCAGAATTACAGTCTTTGAATTTAGGGAGTCGGGGCGTTTCAGATGCACCGCATTTTGAGCGAATTACAGACTTCAGACGGATAGTTAAACCATCCTTAAGTGGTTTGTCGCCATATATTGCAATATTATCTTCTGTATTTTCAAAAAAATCAGGTATTTTCCAACATTTAATTTACTAATCATGTCGATGTTCATAAAATTCTAGAGTAAAATTAAGGATTATTTTCTCAAAAACAGAGAAAACTGAAGAAAAAAGTGACTTTTTCAGCAAAATCTCTCATTAATTGAACATGAACCCAGTGTGTCCATCCACTGTCATTGATCCAACTCCATGAGTTTTAGTGGTCAGTCGATGTTGTAGAAGATGATGGTGTTTCCATGGTAACTACAGAGCCTCTTAAAGTCAAAATGGGTCATGAGCATGAAAAGATAGCTATATTTTACAACAATTATTGACATTATTAGTGGATAAACAGGGATTAAACAGTTTATATCAGTAGATGGTTTTGGTAGATGGTGGATGTTTGGGGTGTTTATGGTTAAAAAAGGTTAAATATAAAGAAAATTTTATTTGGGAACAGAAGTAGTGCTGGGTCTTTATGGATTAAGGCGACAGTGGCTTAAAGCTTATCCCTGCATACATCAGGAAAAGATGGAATACACCCAGAACACATCTGTATTTCAGAGAGAGACAAGATAGACAGACAGACGGATGGGTAAGTAGTAGGGCTGCACGATATTGGAAAAAACTGACATTGTGATTTTTTTTTTTTTTTGTATCCCTACAATATATATGGAAAAAATCTTCAGGAGGATATAACAGGTGCTGATGTAAATATGGTCAAACAATTTAGTTGTCTTAGTTGTCATTGTGTCAACAGGTGTAAGACACTGCCGATACAGAACACGTTTCAGTTTTATCCTTCTTGTTCCCAAAATAATTCAACATAACTGCTGTTGCTTTTTTTTTTCGCACCAAGTATTCGTTTTCGTTGACTTTCTTCTTCGTTTTTGGTGATTGTCTTCCTTGTTTTCAGTGATTTTTGTCTTTGTTTTTGGACGTTTTCATCTTTGTTTTCAGCCATCTTTGTTTTTGGTGATTTTCGTCTGTTTTTGGTGATTTTTTTCTTTGTTTTTTCTGTGATTTTCTTTATTTTTGGTGATTTTCTGTCTCATTTTCAGTGATTTGCATCTTTGTTTTCAATGATTTTACTTCCTCATTTTCTGTGATTTTCTTTGTTTTCAGTGATTTTCTTCTTTCAATCTTTGTCAAACAATTTAGTTGTTTTACTTCTCATTGTGTCAACAGGTGTTAAGACACTGCCGATACAGAACATGTTTCAGTTTTATCCTTCTTGTTCCCAAAATAATTCAACGTAACTGATGTTGCTTTTCTTTTTCCTACCAAGTATTCGTTTTCGTTGACTTTCTTCTTCGTTTTTGGTGATTTTCTTCCTTGTTTTTAGTGATTTTTTTCTTTGCTTTTGGACATTTTCAACTTTGTTTTCAGCCATCCTCGTTTTTTTGTCTTTTTGGACATTTTCTTCTTCATTTTTGGTCATTTTCTTCTTTATTTTCAGTGTTGTTCTACTTCATTTTCAGAGTTTTTCTTCTTCATTTTTGGTGATTTTCTTCCTTATTTTCAGTGATTTTTGTCTTTGTTTTTGGACATTTTCATCTTTGTTTTCACCATCCTCATTTTTCGTCTGTTTTCGGCCATTTTCTTCATTTTTGGTCATTTTCTTCTTTATTTTCAGTGTTTTTCTATTTCATTTTCAGAGTTTTTCTTCATTTTTTTGAGATTTTCTTCGTCATTTTCGCTGACTTTCTCTTGTTCGTTGCTCATTTTTTTAACATTGTTACCAGCGACTCACTCCATATGCAGGGGCGTGGTCTGTTTCAGCAAACTGAACAATAATGACTGGCTGTGCACAACGTGTGTGTGTGTCAGGTACCCTTGAAATTAGCTGAAAACATATGGAGTCCATTTGTCTCCTACATTACAGGACCTGTGATGTGACTATTGCGCACATACATTGCGATGATGATGCTCAAACGATATATTGCGCAACTCTAACAAATACAATTGAATTGAACTGAATAGTAGTGGTGGTGATGGTGGTCGTTTTCCGCCCATTTTGCAGGTATCCCTCTCCCCCCCAAAAAAACAATTGCCCACCCACACATGACATCCTGGTCACATCTCTGATTCGCTTTTACCGGTAATATAGTCTTTTTTTTTTTACATAAGATCCCATGGAACACAACCGGAAGGGTCGTGTAGAGACAAACTTCCATCCACTTGCACATTTACACCCATGGGTTCTCAAACATGCGGCCCGGGGGCCAAATCCAGCCCGCCAAAGGTTCCATCGCGGCCCATGGGATGAAAGCACAAAAATGACACTGAAGACATTAACAGTCAAGGTTGAACAAATCATTTTAATTTAGGTTCTACATACACACCAATGTGATATTCTATAGTAAAATAATAACATAATAACCTATAAATAATGACAAGTACAAATTTTCTTCTTGAAAAAATGTGAAAAAAACGTAAGTGAAAAAAATTGTTACACCATGAAAATATTTACATTTACAAATGACCCTTTCACAATAAAAATGCAAATAAATACATGAATAAAAACCAAATATGAACTACCTGAAATGTATAATTTTAACAATATTCAACCTGTTACCACATGTTTGTGTCACGTACAAGCATAAATAATAAGTCAGGCAAAATAGTGTCAAATTTGCACTATTTTTTTAAATGAAATAAAAAAAAATTTCAGGTTCACATTTCATTATTTTATGAAGGTGGGGTTTTTTTTTGTAAATAAAACCGAGATAAACTTGGAGTCGTCACTATTTTTAGGTTATCATGTCATAACTTTACTGGTCTGGCACACCTGAGCTCAAATTTGGGCTAAATGCAGCCCCTGAACTAAAATGAGTTTGAGACCCGTGTTTTAGACGGACCAACTGGCCTATTAAGGTGTATATTTTTGGATGGCAGGATGCAGTGGTACCTGGAGAGGACATGCAGACCCCCACATGAAAAGGCTCCAGCCGGGTGATGCAGGGTTCAAACCCACGACCGCTGTGGCGTCCAGATGTGCGCTCCTCTGCCAGCTGATCACAGAAACCCTCTCATTGTGCTACTTTCCTGTTTTGGCACTAGTGCAGCCCCCCCCTCCCTCGCCATGCAATTACCACTTAGTGTTTTTGAGCAAATGATAAAATGAAAAAAAGAGCAATTATTTATTTACTAATATTTATTATTTATGATGCCTCCAGCTCAGTGTGAAAACTGACAAATATTTCTGGAATATTGTACTTTCTTTATTTGACTTGACAAACAGCTGGAGGGCTTTTCAATAGAGGTCTGTGTTAGAGTTAGCTTGAGAATCTGACAGATTTTAGATTTTACTGCAAATGCAAATAGGTTTCAAATATTGGTTATTGTTTTTTGTTTTACTGTTTTGTTTTGTTTTGTTTTTACTGATCAATAATCCACATTAATTAATTAATTTATTTTTATTGAGTGATGCAAGACAGAACCTGACAAGTGAAGGACAACATACTAACTTTACAAACATTTACATAAGGTAAGGTAAGGTAAGGTAAGATAAGATAAATTAATACTTGATTCATCCCCAATGAGAAAATTCAGTGTACCACACAAAACAGGATAAAAACCATAGTGATGACACACAACTAAAAACAATAAAATAAGTGTAATGTGTGTGTGTGTGTGTGTGTGTATATGTATAATATATATATATATGTGTGTGTGTGTGTATGT
>JAPTGZ010009989.1:0-10123 GCA_029814645.1 Fowleria isostigma
CAAGGTCAAAGGGACACAAGGGAGATGGGGGGGTGGGGGGGCTAAGAGGGGGTTGCTACTGTGCCCAAGGCCATACCCACACAGACGGACACCATATTGAAATTAGCAAATGGACTGCATAGTGTCGCTTGCTGCCCCATTTGCGGTCCCCTCTTCTCCGAGTGATATACAGATTCACCCGGTGAAGGGACAGCACTGTTTCAATACGGCAGCAGGGTGGGGTAGATTTGGAGGGGGACAGCGGCTAACCTCCTCCTGTCCTAAAATGAAATGGGTCGCCTCTTATTTATTTACAACATGTTTTGCACTCATCCCATAACACTGTAAATTACCTGCATGGTCAAGGCTCCTTTCTCAGGCAAGGAGAGAGAAGAGAAAAGGACATAAAACATGTGATCTATATGATATTTAATTCAGGAATCACATATGATCTGTCAATTTCCATATATCACACTTTATGAGTCATATTTTAAATACAAAATCACGTTTATGAATATAAATGTATGAATTACGAGCGGTCATATGTGTAATATGATGTACAATATGACTATAGGCCCCAGACAGTGTCTTGCCAATATTTATGAGATTTCCACAGTATATCTCGAAAGAGGATAAGGGATGGGTGATCTCCGTACTGGGGTCTTAGGTGGTTGATCATGTATCGAGTGCAGTCTCATCATGCTGTTGACTGTTCATCTCCTTCTGAAATGACATGAAACTGACAACAAGAACGATCGCATTGAAAAAACACATTCAACATAAAACATGTTGGATTTGGTTTGTTTGCGACATAACAACTAAACACTTAATTATACAGCAAAAAAAAAAAAAAAAAAAAGGCAGCTACTGAACGAGTATGTGTCTGTGTGTGAGTGCAGTAAGAATTCCATCAGAGGAAACTCTCACGGGACCAGACCTGGTCTCTAGCTGAAAAAAAGCAGGGGCCTCCTCCATTATAGCAAACAAGTGCATTTGCTTTAAGGCCAGTGGAGATTTCTAACCTTTGCTTGACATGCCGAAAAGGTCAGGCCCATCTGTGGCTTCCCCCTGGATTTGAGCCTGACCATTTCCTCTCCGCTCCTGTGGAACCCAGGAAACCCCGGGAATCATGGGTCCAATAGGCAGGCATCCCTATTCACACAGCAGAGAGGCAGCGACTCAGTCACAGCTCACTCATTTGGCTCAATGCTATCAGTAACCAACAGTCGAGGAGATTATGAAAATAAATTAAAACAAAAGTGATCAGAGAAATATGTGAAAATAAAATAATGTACCTCTTCTCATGAAAAAATTGTGAAAATGTGATTTATTCTTGACAGATAAAGTGTAACTTGGACTCAGTATGTAATTATTATCCTATAAAGATCCAGTGCCACTTTTGTGGCACTTCCCAAATTAATTTTTCTCTATTTTTACCTTTCTTCACCATTGTATCGCCATTAAAAAAAATATATATATATATATGTATTTATTAATTTATTTGTTGGTTTATTTATTTATTTTGAACATGCAAAAAAAACAAAACAAAATAATATTGAAATGAACAGAATCTGTCTTCAGGTACAAACAAATACAGCAGGATCGAAAAGGAGTAGGAGGATGTATAAAAATATCCACTTCTACCCCTCAGAGACCTCACATCTCTATCAGTAACAATTCATAAATTAAAAAAATATTTTCTCTTGATTTAACATTCAGCCCACAACTGACAGCACAATCACTAAAATATGGATAACAATACCATCATGGCATTACAGAGTAGACATCAACAACAATTATCCTCTGTATTTTGCATTTTTTGGTTTAAGTCATGTATTAATTTAATTCAGAGATCATGTAGGCATTCGTGAGAACTCAGAATAAATGTAAAATTAGTCATATCAAAACAGAGATAAAATAGGAAAAAGTTACTTTTTCAGGAAAAATATTGCTAACTGAATGTAAAAACAAGTGTGTCCACCCACTGCCATTGATCCAACTCCATGGGTTTTACTGGTGAATCAATGTTGTAGAAGGTGATGATGTTTCCACATTCACTATGGAGCCTCTGAACATCAAAATGGGTTGTATCTAATGACCATGAAAAGATGACAAACTGCATTTTACACCAAAAATTTACATGTATTGGTAGGATTAGTGGATCAACAAGTATTAAACAGTGTATATTTATAGATCTGTTTGGGTTTCTATGGGTTACACCTGGTCAAAGGTGATTAATGAAGTTTAAAATTTGGAATAAAAAAAAAAGTATTCCAATTTTATGAGCAACGGTGAAATTCTCACCTCAAGCTGGTCATCTTTCACTGCTGGAAAAGCAACAGTATCTTCCTTCCAAGATCAGAAAGTTGCAGAGTTTTGGTTGGCATTCATGTTTTGAGGACTTTTTAGCTTCGTTATCAGTTTAAAACATTTATTAGCAAAGAAATCAAATCTAAAACAAGGAAATTAGTTTGATGACGTTAATACTATCTTAATCAGGAACACTATATGGCATTTGCAGTATTAAATTAGAGTCTCGGAAAAAGTTATTAAACTACCCTATGTTTTCTTCAGTTTCTTGTTCATTTTAATGCCAGGTACAACTAAAGCTACATTTTTTTGGACAAATATAATAGCCAGAATAGCTCATAAGAGTTTAATTTTAGAGCTGATATCTATCCATTTTCCATAGTTTTCCTGATAATAACCAAAATCACATGTTCTTACATCAATAGCTATGGCATTGTACTGATAAAAACAGTGCTTTTAGACATTTCATGTTTTCTTTTCTGTCAATTTTAGTCACATGATACACACAGGAGTTAGTACTTGATTACATAACCATTGTTTTTGATGACTTTTGATGGTCTAATAATTTTTTCTATGATTGTAGAATGGGAAAAATAATGATATATAATTTATTTCTAAAAATGAAAACATTCAGAGAAAATCTGAACATAGAACAATCACACTGGTACACTCAGCTGAAGCAAATGTCTTTATATAATTCTAAACACAGGCCTGATTCTCAGTAATAACATGGTAATTGTGTTAAACACCTGTGAAGTGAGCACACACAGCACTCAGTGTGAGTTTTTCTCCGTTTGATGGACGTATCCATGCTTATCAATGTTCCTTATCTCCCTTCATTATTTCCAAACCAGTGGTTAAATTGGAAAAGCCCATAAGAACGTGTGAATACATGGCAGAGGCAATAAAACAGTGGGAGAAGAGCCCCCCACATCCCACACCAGTGTTTTCCTTAGGTGGAAGGAGATACATTCACCAGATAGTTGGAAATATTTCTGCTCCCCCACAGCTTCATATCAGTGAGCAGCACAGATAAAGATACAGTTGGGCAAATAAATCTCAAATGAAGGAACAAAACCCTTCACATGCACTTATCGTATGTGTGCAGTGTGGATACAGTTTATAACCTATTCGCTCTCTCATGCGCTTGTGTTCCTACATTGTTTCAGCGTTAGAAAAAACAAGTGCACTGATTTCAGCTAAAAGCGTTTTCGTCTCTCTTGCTGGGGGGGGTCATTGTGGTCTCATCTTAACAGGCGTTCAGTGCGGCGGTGCCCTGGTGGTGCATTTCTCTGCACGTCTTCTGGGACCCGTTCCCAAGGGATTCTGTGGGTTCTCTTAATTTCTACAGAGCTTATCAGCTGAAACAATAGGCTTGTTCAGGCACTTCTCTCTGAAGCACCTTAACCACAGTTTGTCCCAGAAACATGTGAGCACATGGCACGGATATACGCGATGGTAACTTATGAATTGTAAAACATGATATATTATTTCGCTTTATATTCTTACCTGACAGATTGATCTCGGATCAGAACGTAAACTGTGCGTCTCAACTTTCACTGTATGGTTGCATAATGGTCTGATGAAAAATGTAACCAGAGTAATTTGGAAAAGTGGGACAAAGGTCTAGTGATGGCCATTAGGATTTTTAGGACAGCAGCTCAGCCGTGCATTAAGCGGTGAGGAGAGCAGGCGTGTAACCTGATAAATGCACTTAAAACAGTGAAGATGGACAATGAGAGGGCGAAATCTCAGATGGCCCGGTCTGCGTGCCTGCTAGGCACTTTGACTGCCTATTGATCAGCCAAAGAGAGTCTTGGGCGGGGTCAGAGGTGTGCAACGCATGGCTCATATACTGCCATTGGGACAGGTACAGGACGACCGTTACTTGGATCCATTTCGACTCTTGAGGCAGTTGCATTGGTCTTTTGTCAAGCATCTCAAGACTCTGAATAACACCTCGATAAAAATAGACAAATCCAGAAAACTTGAGCTGGGTGAATGTATTTTCTTCTGTAATATAATACACAGCAACAATATTGCAATCTATCTGTTGTTTGAAATTGATGTGACGTAACGTTTCCGTCTGGGACATTGATAGCCCACGGTTGTGAAAATGCCCGGCTCCTGTTATTGAATAGTAATAGGCTTGTCGGCCAGTGCCTCCAATTTCACAAATGGAGCAATAAATACACATAACAGAATCAGTGGAACAATAAGAATCCCCATAAAGGATGGTTGTACCTCAAAAACAAGGAGAGGTACCGGGAGAGATGGGGTGGGGGGTGGGGGGGTGTCAGAAGAAATTTGACAAAAGGAAGAGATGAAAAGTGTGTGTATGTGTGTGAAGGAAACTGAAAGAGAGAGGGAGAGTGAGATGGTGGCCCACTCTTCATTTCTGTGCCACAAGCTCTCCTGGGCATTTGCGTGCTCTGTTTTCAACCTAAGTGTAATTTGAGCCTTGGGTTGATACAAAGTGTATGCAGCAGCTCTGTTCAAACCCAATCACTCACCCTGACGTGTAATCCTTTCCCTCACCATCATCAACGTTGCTTTGGGAATAATGAAACACACTTAAGCAATACACAGCAGTCATACAGCTGCGAGCGGGGCCGCATCTTGATGAGATGCCTCGTAACTCTAATGAAAGGTGTTTTGACCTGTCAATGGAGGTAAATGATTGCCTTGCTACTGTATCTGTGAGAAACTTATTGATGGCAATATCTGGTCCAACCGGATGATTTGCATGAGAAATGAGGAGCACATTGCTTTTAAAAATACAGCACCTGGCAGCCGTGCTCTACATTTAATTTGTACAGGCCTCTCCATCTCCTTTTTCTTTCTCTTCATTCTCAAGTCATCTTGTCTCGTGGCTTGTGATGCCATTGTTTCCATATAGAGGATTATTACAATTAATTGGTAGCAAGACATTATTTCAAAAAGGGAAATTGGCTCTTATAATTATATAGAGAAGGGAATACTTTAACTCCCTGGAATATCAGCTTCCTGAAATAATGGAGCTACAACCCCTCGCTTCCCCCACCTCCATCAGTGTTAGCGTGTCTGTCTGCCAGTTTCCTGTGACGGATCCATTTTCAACAGCTCCTGGCCCTGCAGTGGCTGTGGTTGATGGCTGGATGGTTGGGTGGCCTACGTGAATCTCAGCCTGGCTTGCCGTCACTTACTGTTACTCGTCTCCGGTCTGGGAAGCTCATATCTGCCCTTTGTTCTGTTTCCAATCAGTGTGAGCGTCCGGCCGAAGTAGAATGGGTAAATACAGTGAGCAGAGGGCAAGGTTAGGGTGAGAGTGGCTCCACAGGGTGAATGTCTAAGTAGACACACTAGACTTTTGGTAAACACACTGACAACAACTGTCTGCAGTTACGGTAGCTGTTTCTTT
The DNA here is from genome assembly GCA_029814645.1 of Fowleria isostigma. Taxonomy (NCBI): domain Eukaryota; kingdom Metazoa; phylum Chordata; class Actinopteri; order Kurtiformes; family Apogonidae; genus Fowleria; species Fowleria isostigma. Next base: position 5,690 of record JAPTGZ010009989.1, read on the forward strand.
GCTAAATTTACAGTAATTAGGACTTTTTTTTCCCTCTTCTTTAGTGGCTACTGCTGATTGAAAATTAAGTACTGTGTAAAACTCTGAATCCTTCATGTTTCCTTGACAACAAATTTTTAGTTAGAACACCAAACAATGACAGAGTTCAGGGAGTATTTAATTCATTGATCCTTTAGCTTTTTGAAAATCAAAACGTAAAAGTTACACAGATATTGGTGATTCAACGATCAGATATCAATGTACACCATTGCCAAGTGATATATTTCACACCATAAATACTCATAGCACAGAAGCAGGAAATCAGTTGCCTGCCCCTGTCTGCAATTTGTCATTGAGGGACCAATTCTGACACACTGTTTATATATATATAAAAAAAACATACCCGCTTAGTAACCAAAATGGGGCTCATACCCACTGATGGCCAAGTCATGTGGTCAACGTGAAGCATGCTTTGCCTTTACAAACAGATCTATGAAGAATGAATGGGAAGAGGAGGTCAGTACCTACAATTACAAATATTTTGGCAGGAGCACTGAGTAAGAGAAAGAGTTTTTGATAAAAACATGGATGGCTCAGGTATGTCACAGACATGTGAGGATGAGAGAGAGCATTAAGTGTTGAATCAGAGAAATATAGACAATATGATAATGAGGTAGTAGTCAGCAGGGCGCTGCATACTTTATTTTCAATGGTATTTCGGCAACCTACTGTTTTAACGTTGATATATTTACACACTTAGACAGCTTGTAATGTAAGACATGTTCTCTTTTACTTAACACAGTGCCATATTGCGAGGTAAAACGAAAAGGGGACATGAGAAGACTCCCGTTCTTATGATTGGTATGGCTGTCATCTTGGGACACTACAAAATTCTAGTTGTAAAGATTTTCTGCAAAAGTTTCTGTTTATACTGCACTTTTATTGAAACAAGCGCAAAAGTCCTTTTTTTGTCAGTTGAGCAAACCAAATATACTTCTTTTCATATACAGGATACAGTTTGTGATTAGAGGGCCTTAGAATATGGTACTTCATAGGATAGAAATTCTCCCAAATCTTAGTAAAAGCATGCTTTTAGCATGATTTCAGTCAGAATTGGTCCCTGTTGTATTGCACAACAGTAACTCAAGTTATATTGTTACCCCCTACAGAGGAGCTTGGTAACTAGACAGCGGCTACTTCAAGTTGGGATGATTCGGTGCAGGAGTGGATAGACATCCTCTATTACGTGACCAATCAGGCTGCCGTAAAGAAAAGCATGCCGGCTACTGGAGCAGTGCTAGCCATTGATATTACAAGCATGGTGGCAACTCTACCCAACTGTAATGTCAGGGATTCCTTTGATCACAGTATCATATTGTTGTGACAACGCCACAATTTATCACATCACATAAAATCCTTCAGTAGTATAAGCGTTCACCTCCAACACATTCTCTGTCACATGGAGACGAGTGGCACAGCTCTGCTGGACTGGACTACGACATTACTCACACACACACACATCATAATGGACGTCCAGTTAAATACAGGGTAAAGCACAAGATCTCTTGTCCCACCAGAGATCACACCTTGTCCTGACACACTGTTGGGTTGCTGTTAGAGCATGCTGACACTTTGTTACTTGCATAGCTATTCACATGTGCATGCTCGGGCATCCCTAAGCTGTCCTCACAGATGTCCGCCTAGCTTCTGGTCGGTGGGAAGGGTGTTACTCTGCACTTTGCCACTGTGTCAACATGAGGTCAAGAAGAAGTGTTCCTCGTGTCTACTGTACTTCTGGAGGGAGGCTGTGCAGACAACAGCCTCCTGCTGGGTTAAAAATAAACCCAGTGTGAAGTGCCACCACTCCAGCCCTGCACCTGCCATTTACCTCCGTTTGGTTGAAGCTCTATAAATGCAGGCACAGCTATTAAAAGACGGGAGGTGTCTAAAATGGTGAGAGCAGATGCTGCGCACCTTGCTCCCTGTGTGTGGGATGACTCTGCCACAGGCTTAAAGGGGCCCAAAATAGAGTAGTTGACATATGGGCCTCTGATTGTTTGAACATGGAATCTCCTGGACTTCTGCCACACGGCATAAATCCTTTGATACTGCCACACCAAACCCACTGATCATCTTTCACCTAGCCTGAATCAGGTCATCTATTTGCATGCCAGGGGCAATTTCCACGGGCTTAAACAATGACCAAATTTGGGGTTCAATGGGTTGCATGAGCGGCGCCAATACAAACCACTACAGGAGGGAAAACACTAGTGTGCAGTGGCATGTCCCACTGATGTATTGAGATACACAGGCATGGTCGTTTAGCAACAGCAGCATTGAAAAGCACATGAAATATAGGAGGTTAAGCCTGGCTTTCCCACAGCTCCTTTTATTGCTGAGTTACTACAGAATAAGACGACTGACTATTATACCTGCCTATGCTAGTTTGGTTAAACATGGGACCAGCAAGTCTTCCAGTCTGAGACAGAACCACAAAGATCACACGGCGTACTGCTCTGGAGAGGTATATCCAAGGACATTTAACTGATAAGAGTTCACATTTAGGTAACAATTTTAGTTCATTTTTTCCAGGAGGAGAACAAGAGAAAATGGCAACCAACTTCACCAGACTTTGAACTGTACACTCAGTCTTCCAATAATAAATATATACATGTCCTGGTCAAGTCCAGGAAAAAACACAACTGTGAGACAAGTGAGTTGTTGACACCTCTGCTGTCTTCAGAAATTATTTAAGGAGTGTTAAGTTTTCTGAAAAAAGAAACCATTTTATCTTGTTATCAAGATCTGGCAACAACTTGCTCTGAAGACGCTGAGGGGCAGAGGGGTCCATCTTTATACAGCATGACCACTGACAATTAACAAAAACCAAAAAATTATTACTGTACATAGTATTTCTTATATATTTTAAATTAATCTTCATCATTCATTTTTATATTTATACTAATAACCAAGTTTGCATTTGTTCTTTTTTAGATAGTGTCCAAAAGTTCCAGGAGTAGGGACAGAGGTCGGTCCCTGTCCTGCCTAGCACAGTCAGTGGGGGGGCTTTTCTTCTCCTGAGTACCCTCAGCCTTGGTTCAAGTCACTCTGTTTTGTTTATGCAGCCCCCCCTGTTGCCGTGGCTGATGTCGGCCCATCCAGTCAATCAGACCTTGGCCTCCAGCATCTCCAGGAACAGTTTGTGCATGGGCACCTTGCCCTGCACCTTGATACTGTAAAAGTGCTGCACTGCCTTAGTCGCTGTCTGCCGCAGAAGGGGCAGGGTCATGAGCAGCTTGCCTGCCCGCCGTGGGTCCTCCTGGTGCTGGCTGCTTTCGTAGTCTTGCAGGGCCTCGTGGAGAGCATCCTGAAGCTTCTGGACCGCCTCCATGTCCTCTATGTGCATAGAGTCTAATGGGACCAGAGCACAGAGAAGGTATGTAAAGACAGATGGATTTTCAAATATGAAATGACAAAAAAGTCACTTGCAAGAAATGTAGTTTGCACTTTGAGACACTGGTAATATAACAGGAGTGATGGGAAATGGATTTTTCTAAAACAAAATTAAATCTCATGATTGATCTTTACTGCTCTGTCACTGCAGGGAACACATTATCAGTATACCTCACACCCCAACAAGATAAAGAATAGATCATAAAAAAAGAAAAGAACAACATCTGCTTTATTTTATTTATTTATTTGTCTATTCTTTGGTGGACTGGGCAGGATATTCATATGGCCCTTGACCAGCGGGACTGGAAATCAATGTTATCCTCCAGTAACAATGGCATGAATAGCACCCAATCTCTGCTGAGTGAGTTCACATTAAACACCTGACTGTTTCAGAGGATAAAAACAATGAGAAAAAAGACTCCATTAGAGGATTGGACAACATAAACAGGCCTGAGATGAATACACCACTCCCTTTCAATTAATTTACCTCCCATTCCCTCAAAGGTATTTCATTTTACATCAGAAAAAAGGAAAAAAAAAAAGTAATAGGTTTATTTTACTACCAAATCAACAGCAACAGACTTAAGTGTTGGGGAATGACTAGTTACATATTACAGCATTACTGAAATAAAAGTAATTTTATACTTAGTAAGCAAAACAATATATAATTAAATCATAGCTACTAATTAAAATGTTTATTACTACGAAGGCATTCCATCAACATATATTATTTTCAGTTAAAAAGAAAAAAAGCTTATATGTAGAATGAAAGAAGTGACCATTCTATTGGGTGACATTTCAAAGCTGGAAAATGTATTATATTTTTTTTCTCAAATCAAAAAATGCCTCTTACAATAATGTGTTGTGTTTCATTGATGTTTTTAAGACTTTTCGGTCTCATCTCTATTTAAAACATATTTTAGTAGTAGTAGTAGTTGTTTATTTGGTCATTACATTCTTTTAAACAATAAACAAAATCAGACATTTCCATTATTCCATGTA
>JAPTGZ010010005.1:0-10122 GCA_029814645.1 Fowleria isostigma
ATAGGCTCCATGCGACCCCCGTGACCCTAGTGAGGATAAAGCGGGTTCAGAAAATGAATGAATGAATGAATGAATGTGTGTTGAGGAGGGTCTGAAATGAGGATGGGGCCCTGGACTAAACACCAACACAACCTGAACCACAGACACATGGTACAGGAGGTGGATCACCCCTGTGACGGACGTTGTAGTCCACCTGGGCTCAGAGTCCCATCTGGACTGGTCTCAGTCACTGCCATCTGTCTGCACACACCGTCAGGTTGGGTTTGTGTTTGGTTCTAGGAGAGAACATCAACAGCAGTAGATCGCTTCTGCATGCGTTTGGTAGTGGTGACGCCACCTGGTGGTCAGACTACATCTATGAATAGGACATTTCACACATATTTACATGTCCGTCTGAATCTGCCCATAAAACACACATGGAAACACAACTCCACCTCCACATGCTCACTTCAGATGGTTACGTCTAAATGGAGCCTCAGTCTCCACATCAGTCTACATAACGTTTTATCTGTCTACATGATGTATCAGTCTACATGACATATGTCTACATGACCTTGTATCAGTCTACACGACACATCAGTCTACATGACGTATCAGTCTACATGACGTATACATGACGTTGTTTCAGTCTACATGCCATATGATCAGTACCTGACGTATCAGTCAACATGACGTTGGATCAGTCATGGTTTTTCTAAGTTTATACTCAGTAAAATACCAGATCAGTCACAGGTTAAATGTCCAAATGTGGTCTTTTTCCAGTTCCTTTATGCACTTTTGCTCCTTTATAAGAAACAGCAAAATAAAACCTTAAGTAAACAAGGGGAAGAAGTCATTTTACTAAATGTTGCTAAACGTTTTTGCCCCTAGTAGGTAGTGAAAGGAAACTAATTCAATAAATACCACAAATTAAAGCCCATTTGTGGCCTTCATGAGGTAGTTGTACTGGTCTGTGTGGTCACAGACCTCAGTCCTCTACCCTCACCGTCCTCCACCCTCCACCTGACGTAAAGACGCAGGAGGAACGTGAAGACTGATGCATTTATTCTGTCATACAAACTGTGTCTATGACTTCAGCTCTAAATCACATGATGACCCTTTAAACCAAAGGCCTGTGGTGTCGACTAATGACTGATTCAAGTCAACGTTCTCTGCACTGACGCTAAATCTGCACCGTTGTGTCAGTTTGTTCCAACTCGTTGTTTTCTGTAAAAACCTGGAACTCGGAGCCTTCCTGCTACAGGAAACACATTCGGAGTGACTGTGAACATAAAACTGGGGTAAAAATAAGTTCAAAACCACTGGAATCCTTTTACATAACAATGAGCTTTGTGTTGGACTTTCATCTAAACACAAAGTGCCTGACAAATCTGGACCACAAACATGTTTCTAATAGAGCTGCATGAAATATGGTTTAGCATCGTCACGGTAATGCACGTGTTCAATAGTCACATGACAGGTCTGTAATGTAGGATGAAAATGAACTTAACATGTTTATCTAATGTAAGGGTAACTGACACACACTGAGCACAGACATCTACCAATCATAAGAGTTCAGTTTACTGAAGCAGACCACGCCCCTGCATATGGAGAGAGTTGCTGGTAACAACGTTGAAAAACGAACAAGAGAAAATCACTGAAAATAAGGAAGAAAATCAAAGAAATGAAGAAAATATTACTGAAAACAAAGAAAATTATAGAAAACAGAAGAAAATTATCAAAAATGACAAAAAAAAAAAAAATCACCAAAAACAAAGATGAAAATACAAAAGAAAATCACCAAAAATGAAGAAAATCACCAAAAACAAAGATAAAAATACAGAAGAAAATCACCAAGAAGGGAAAAAAAAAAATCACCAAAAATAAAAAAATCATCAAAACAAAAAAGAAAATGACCAAAAACAAAGAAAAAAATCACCAAAAACAAAGAAGAAAATCACTGAAAACAAAGATAATCACCGAAAACAAAGAAAAAAGTCACCAAAAATAAAGAAGAAAATCCTTAAAAACCAAGAAGAAAATCACCAAAAACAAAAGACAAAAATCACTGAAATCAAGAAAAAAATGACATTATATGTTTTTAGGGTTAAAACAATGTCAGTGTGAGTTTCTTCTTGGTGGTGCAGCCCTGGGTGGGGTCTGATGTCTACATCAGGAGGTGGTTGGTGTTTAAGCCACTTGTTCATTCAGTAACAGTCGAAGGACAAACCGCCTCATGTCAGACCAGACTCTCCAGACTTGTTTTTGCTTCTCTCACATCTTTCATCCTTCTGTTTTCGTCACATTCTTCTACAGACATCAGGCCTTGATTTTAACTCCAACTGAACCATTTTACCCACAATGCCTCAGCTCTGTCTGCGTTTGCGTGTATCTGTAATAATGAGGCACGAACATACTGTGAGATGAGAGGACGCTGCAGTGTGGCGGATGTTAAGCAGACTTTAAAGACAGACGGCGGCGCCAAAACACACTGGTAGGGGGATTTCCCAGAAGCCCCTAATTTGAGGAGGACTAGAAGGGCTCCCAGAGGGACATATGGATGTATGGATCAGCTGATCTGTGAACTGAATCAACACTTCCATCAACTTTATGTGAAAAGGGAAGAGTTATGATTGGACTAAACCCATCAGTGCATCAACTGAAATATGTCTAAACACAACACAGACTACAGCGTGAGCACAAAGACATCTGAAGATTACTAGTGGATGAGAATAAACCCATCTGGATCCAAAAGAACAGGACGAATAGCAACGACTAGTTTCACAGAAGATGAAGAAGAGGAGAAACAGCGTTAAAACACTGCTGAAACATCGCTAAAACACAGCTGAAACACCACCAGAACACTGCTTAAACAGCGCTAAAACACTGTTAAAACCCTGCTAAAACAGCGCTAAAACATAGCTAAAATACCACCACAACACGGCTAAAACAGCGCTAAACACAGCTTAAACATTGATAAAACACTGCTAAAACACAGCTAAAATACAGCTAAAAAAAAACTAAAACACTGCTGAAACACCACTGAAACACTGCTAGAACACTGCTAAAAGATGAATAAAAAATAATCAAACATGTTACACAGCAATAGAAAGCCCCCAGGCTCAGCTTTCAGATGACGTCTGGAATTTCTCAATAGCACAAGCAGTTGAGCAGTTTGTGTAATTGAAATGACAGTGGATGTAAAAACGTGGTGCCAGAGACAGTCGTGCGTAAAGGGTGAGAAGGGTCCTGATCAGCTGATTTTGGAGTAACAAACCCTGTTCCCTGGTATAATCTGAAACCCCACACTCCAGATCTAGCCGTTGTGCCACGTAAACGTACACAAGAATGTATGGAACACGTTAAAGTCCTGCTGAAACACGCCCACATGGACACACAGGGTTTGATGAAGCCGTAAAACCAGGAGCTGATGTGGGTCAAAGTTCAACTCAAAGCAGATGTGATGCTTTTCACTTAGTCCTAAAATGGTCTGAACAAAAAAACACAGCTTCCACCAGCAGCGCCGGAGGGACACCTGAGCATGACTACACCTGAAGGAGGCAGATCTGGCGTCAGATTTATGGGCTGTAGTGGACACCTGTGGTTCACTAAATGTCCCCACACTACAAATCAAGCGCACCTTTCCAGTGTCAGGCCTGTCAGAGCAGACTGACCTGAAGGAGACACTCACTGACACACTGACAGCTACAGCTCAACTCAACAGTTTTACACAAATGATCATATCCTAATGTCAACGTCATTCATCAGACTCACAAATGAGCAGTCTACAGTAGAGCTGCACCACATATGGTTTAAGCATTGTCATGGTAACGTACGTGTTCAATAGTCACATCACAAGGTATGTAGAAGGAAAATGAATGCAACATGTTCACCTAATTTAAGGATACCTCACACACAGTTACTGGTAACAACACTGAAAAAAGAAACAATGAACAAGAAAAAAAAATCCAAAAAAAATGAAGAAAATTAAAGAAAATAATCACTGTAAACAAAGAAGAAAATCAGAAAAAATGAAAATCACCAAAAATGAAGAAAATCATCAAAAACAAAGAAAATCAGAGAAAATAAAAATCACCAAAAAATAAAGAAAATCACTGAAAATGAAAAAAATCAAAAACAAAGAAAATCAGAGAAAATAAAGAAAATCATCAAAAATTAAGAAAGTCACAGAAAATTAAGAAAATCAGAAAAAACAAAGAAAATCATAAAAAATGAAGAAAATTACCAAAAGCAATGATAAAAATGACTGAAAACAAAGAAAAAAATCACCAAAAATGACAAAGAAAATCAGTGAAAATGAATAAAATCAGAGGAAGCAAAGAAGAAAATCACAAAAAAAGATGAAAGTCATCAAGAACAAAGAAGGAAATTGTAGTATATATGGCAGGGTTCAAAAAAATTGCACTGTCAGTTTTTCCACTATGCAGCCCTAGTTTAGATCAATATGAAGCAGTAAAGGGTTAATTGAGTGTTCCTGCAGGTGCACGTTCAGACTTGGAGAAGATGTGGACATAAATATGGTCACATTCTCAAATACAGTAGAAATATAGGACAAAGATAGAAAATAGTGATGGAAAAGCCTAAATCTGAGGAGAAGCTCTGAAAACATGATGTCCACACTGACCACAGTCCTAATCCTCCGCCTGATCATCCGCCTCGTAAACACCGCCTGGTTTCGGGAAAGGAGGCGTGTGTGCTACAGTATCCTTCCATTGTCCGGCCCACAGGGGGGACTGTCATACTATTGTTCACCTTGGAAACCAGTCAGTCATCAACAAACAAATGACTTCATGACCGCGGTGCAGAGGGGGAGGGGCTCACTCAGAGGAGGCGGGTCCTAAACCCTACAACCCTGGGGTCGGGACCCATGTAGGGTTGCCTGAGAAAAAAAGTTAGAATGCGGACTTTTTCACAGAACAATAAATTTTTTTGAATATATATTCTAAAAAGTGAGAAGTTTGAGGAAAAAGTGAAAATTCTGGAATTAAAGCCAGAATTTTGAGGAAAAAAGGCAGAATTCTGACTTTTTCTCAGAACAATAATTTTTTAAATCTATATTAAAAAGAGAATTTTGGACAAAAAGGTCATTTTGACTTTTTCTCAGAATTCAGAGTTTTTTCTTAGGATAATAAAAATATCTATATTGTACCTTAATTTGATCCTTTTCTCCAGTGTAATCCTCTGCTGTCATTCTGTCTGTTCTACCTCCATCCATAATAATATATATTATATAAACTAAATGTTATAATAACATACATTAAATAGACTAAATACTAGGGATGTAAAGATATATCCTTAATCACTTAAAAATTGATACAAATAACAGGGATCAAAATTGATACATCAAAGAAGGGGGATCAATGCGCTCCTTCAACAATAGGAGGTGCTGTCTGTTATTACTGCTGCTTATTTTGACGCCACGGTCCACAAGTGTCGCGGACTCCGCTCTGCACTACCCCTATTAATTTCTATTGGACGCCTATTCGGTCGTTTTTTGGAAACACATACTGGAGAACACATGGCAGAGGTTCTGAAGTCTGCTAAAGCAGAATGGGAGAAGAAAAGACTAATCACCACACAGCTGTTGTGACGGAAAATGCACAGAGCAGGGATGTTGATTAGACAGAAGCTACTGGAGCTACCCTCACACAAGATCATCATTAGCCACTGGTTGGAACAGCAGTCTGGAAGGAAAAAAATCTCTTCAAATCTGTATCATAGACCTAAAATCGGGATTTGAATCATATCGTGGGGTGAGTGTATCCTTACATCCCTACAAAATACAAGATTGTACAGACAACTATTACATGATCAAAAACACATTTATTTTAGTAACAGAATGTGTCTGTTTTGAATGTTTGGGGTGGACAGACATGTGGGAGGTTAAAATGGGGTCAGGGGTCATAAAAGGTTAAAGGTTGAACCAGTGGTGTAATAGTGTGATGTAGACATGAGTCTGAATGAGTCCATGTAACTGGCTTCTCTGATCTGATCCACCTCCACGCATCTGTCATTATTCACATTGTACTCGGAGTGTTTCCTCTTTTTCATCTCTTCACATTTCTCCTCCACTCGCTCTTATTTCACTTGATTCCTTTGCTTTACATTTTAACTGTCTTCATGATTCATAGTTTTGAGAGATTTTTGATGAATTCTGGAAATATTCTAAATGTGTGTTTCCTTCTACTGGTCAATATTCTGATGGTTTATAACATGTAAATGTTCCACATATCAATAATAGTTCAATAGTTAATAGTTCCTATTGATCACTGATAGAAGTCATATCTGGACTGTGATTGGATGAGTTCAGTTCTCCTTCAGTGGAAGCTCCGCCTGCTTCTAATGATTGGATTGATCTCATTCATCCAGACCACAGGACTAGAACAAAAACAGAACTAGAACCTCATGTTCACCTGATTATTGGCTATTGATAGAACACGACTCTGACTGGTTCCATTTTTATTTTGTTACTATGTCTGTTCATTATTTTTTTTAATCTTAAGTTTCCTATTTGTGTTTGGACTTCAGGAAAACACCGACTATCAGACACACACATGGGTTTCACCGATCCACCGCTCACTTTAAAACCAAACCTCAAACAACACCAACAAGAACCTACAACGTCACACTGAAAGGAAACGGTCTGATTGTAAATGTACGGACGTGGACACGGACAGAGGCGAACCTGAGCAAACACCACCAAAAATGGGTTTGCAACATCTGTGAGTGTGTCGTCAGTTTAAACATTAGCAAATCAGACCAAAAGCAAACACACACGAGACCCACCAGAGGAACAGCACACTGAAGGAACAGCAAAAAGTCCACCACTAGCAATACACACATTTCATACATATATACATACATAACTCAGCGGTGATTCAATAAATTCAATAGAAGGACAAGATACAAAGAAATGTGATTAATCTGGAATTAAGGAAACAGAAATACACACTCTTAAACCACATGGCACTGACCCATGAAAACACACAAGTACACTAACACACACAAACACATGTACAGTAACACACACATACACATGTACAGTAACAGAAGTGAGTGTCTGAACAACACACACACACACACACACACACATATAAACACATCAGTGTAGTAACAGTCTTAAATCCAATTGCCATTACCTCGTCTCTCCTTCCAACCACAGAAAACCACATGTTGCAGCCGCTCATCAGCGCCGTCCACACCAGTCCACACTGGGACGTCCACAGTAGGACACACACAGACCCAGACCTGTGGGTTTGTGTCTGACCTGCCACAGGCACCGCCTCAACCACTGTGGGATGGTTCCAGCGTGTGGGAGTGGTCTATTCAGTGGGTGTGGCCCATCCAGAGGGTCTGGGTTTAAATCACTGTTTACTGTTGAAACTGCTCAACTCCTCTGTGGGTGGAGGAAAAACTTATGGAAATGTGTTTGTCTCACAACGTTGTGTGAAATCAAAGTCAGGAAGTGTTAAAAAGTGGAAACAGGAACTGAAGTTTGATCAATAAATCCATCTGATCCCAGTGACATGAGGTTAAGCAGACGCAGTAGAGTCCTTTAAGGACAGCACAGGTCCTCCAGTCAGTCCACAGTCAAACCCAGAGGGGAAGAGTAGGACGGAGGAGGAGGAGGAGCACCACAGCAGCTCCACAATGAACACAACACACACACACACACACACACACTAATATGCACTTCTAGAAGAGGACAGGATCAGTCCAGTTCTGTGAGCTCCAGCAGCTGTGGTCTACCCTCCACCTGCCACCGTTCTCTTCTCCTTCAGTCCCCTTTCTCCTCCTCCTCCTCTTCCTTTTCCCCCTCCCTCCTCCTCTTCCTCCTTCCCCTGCTCCTCCTCCGTACATCCTTCCTTCCTCCTCTTCACACACAGGAAGGCTGTGTCCTCCTGCAGTAAACTCCGTCCCCTTCCAGAGGGTGTGAACACTGACCCACTGCTCCATTAACCCATAAACACCCACAACTACTTTCATATCAGCTCACAAATGGAACGTCCTCTAGATCGAAGGCTTCAAGTGATTTATCAACATTTATTCTTCTGTATTTAGTGTTTCATTAGTATAAATCATGTATTTTCCAGTATTTAATTCACTCATCATGTAGATGTTTATTAAAGCTCACATTAAAGTGGAGGGTTATTATATCAAAACAGAGAAAACTAAAGAAAAACAGACTTTTTCAGTCCAGTCCCTCATTAACTGAACATAAACCCAGTGCGTCTGTCCACTGTCAGTGATTCAACTTCATTTTGTTCAGTTCGTGGCTTATTTTCATCATGTTTATTATTTTGATTTATTGTCAGTTTTTGTTGACTTAATTGTTTAGTTTTGCTGTTTCTTTTTCATGTTTCTATTCACCTCCGGTGGACCTACCACCCACTGAGGCAACCGGAGGGGCCAGGTGCAGAGCAGACTGGGTGGCAGTCGACGACCTGATCCTCGGACATGGAGTCTAGCTGTTGGGACATGGAATGTCACCTCGTTGGGGGGGAGAAGGCGGAGCTTGTGATGGAGGTTGAGAGGTACCGGTTAGATGTAGTCAGACTCACCTCCACACAGCTCTGGAACCCAACCGGAGGGGCTGGACTCTCCACTTCTCTGGTGTTGCCCATGGTGAAAGGTGGCGGGCTGGTGTGGGCGTGGTTATAGCCCCCAACTCAGCCGCCATGTGTTGGAGTTTACCCTGGTGAACGAGAGGGTGGTGTCCCTGCACCTTCGAGTCGGGGACAGGTGTCTCACTGTTGTTTCAGCCAACGAGCCAAACAACAGTGCAGAGTACCTGGCCTTCTTGGAGTCCGTAGGAGGGGTGTAGACAGAGCTCCAATTGGGGACTCCATTGTTCTCCGGGGAGGGGTTTGCCGCTCACGTGGGCAGCAACAGTGAGACATGGAGGTGGTGATTGGGATGAACGGCCTCCCCAAGTGGTGTTCTGTTATCAGACTTCTGAGCTAGTCACAGTCTGTCCAGAACAAACACCATGTTCAAACACAGGGATGTCCAGACACAACTGGGCATGACACCAGGACACACGAGGCTGGAGATCCATGATCAACTTTGTTGTCGTGTCATCGGACCTCCGACCATGTGTCTTGGACACTTGGGTGAAGGGCAGAGCTGTCAACTGGATCCGCTGGCGAAGAAAAAGCTGGACAGACTCGGCAGGCTCAGACATATCATGAGGGTTTGTTGGGAACATCTGGCAGAGCCCGATGTTACCGGGGTCCTCAACTCCCACCTCTGGGAGAGCTCGACCTACAGGAAAGTCACCGGCCTACAGGAAAGTCACCGACCTACAGGAAACTCACTAACCTATAGAACACTCACCGACCTACAGGAAGCTCACCAATCTACAGGACCTACAGGAAACCCATTGATCTGAACCTACACTGGTTATGTAAGCGTCTGGGCTTTGAGTGCAGGGTTCCCCCACAGGAACTGGGTTGTCAACATGGACATCTAACTGCACTGTCTTTTTTTTCTGTGCTTTGAGGCCTGTCTGAGTGGACATCCACAGCTAAAACACTCAACATATAAGTTTTACAACGGACGTAAAACAGACTCTTATGAGGTTATCTGTTTTGGCCAAACAGAGGAAGGATTATTGTTGTGTCGAGTCCACAGTAATGAGGATTAATGAACTCGTCAGCCTTAACTAACCCATGTGGTCCAGGGTCAGGGTTGGACTTAGGTGTATGTTTTCTGTTATGTAGAGTGGATCTTACAGCTGAGTCTGTGTGTTTGACCTTTGACCAGGTCACAAAACAAACAACCCCTTGGACTAAATAAATATGTAGAAGCTCCGCCTGCAGAGGTATCAACATCGAGGTCACACATGTTTACAAAGACTCAATGTTCTGGTGGAGTTTCATCAGTTTCCTTCTTCCAGTCCTTTTTGATCTGAACATATTGAACTTGTTTTGATATAACTAGTAGTGATGTACCGTATTGGCCCGAATATAAGATGATGTTTTTTGCATTGAAATGAGACTGTAAAAATGGCGGTCGTCTTATAATCAGGGTCTAGACATTATACCCATTCACAACACTAGTCAGATGGCGGCGTGGGCACACGCAGCGGCTCCTCTCTCTCCTGCTACAGCGGTTTTTTCG
>JAPTGZ010010013.1:0-21084 GCA_029814645.1 Fowleria isostigma
CTCACTGTAGGTTTCCAATATAATATTCATTACTCTGAAAAAGGCTTGATATCCCACTTGCATTAATTAGTTTATTTCAGTTGAAATAAACTAATTAATGCAATTAATTCATTTATTTCAATTTATTTCAGTTAAAAACAGTCAAATTTAGCACTATGATGAAGTCCAGGAAACCTTCAGTGTTGCACCAACACTTAAATTCAGTTTTATTAGTTTAGTATTATCTACTATCTATTTGATTTTTGTTTTACACACAACACATTGTGTCTACAAAACGTGCACTAAACTGAAAACCACAGAAACTAAAAGAATATTTAATATTTTGATCATTTCATTAATCCCCCCTAAAAAATGTCTTGAGGTATAGGAATCTTGGTAGGTGGAAAAATAATGACTCTCTAGATGCCACTTGGGGATATAGGGATTACTATTAGCATATCGTTTTGTACCTTTTTTATGGCATAAACCAGTAATCAAGAAAAAAAGAAAGATTAATTGCAATGAATATGTCCACATACTTGATAAATATAACCTTTATCCCAACTGTTGAGCATTTAAAGCAAGAACAGCTTTTTCTACCTCGCATTACTCCTGATTTCATTGTAAATATTTTAAATAATAAAGGCATAATGTCACAAATCCTGTCAACCAGCTGGGTGGTATCTTGTTGGAGCCAAAGATATCACCTTGTATCTTCTCAGTGTGCCTTGATTAAATGTGCTGAAGAACTCAGCACCTTGTCAGGCAGTTCAATGCGATCTGCCAGCTTAAAATCACTGCCATGAGCGTCATGTCATGGCATTACTGTGTTTATTATAGCTGGAGTGGGAGCGGAAAAGTAGTCTTGAACCTTGAAGGCCCCACTCTTCAGCTTAAGTGAAACAGACTGGTTGCGCCTTGCTTGCAAAAAAGTTTAAAAATAAAAGTAATGTTTTAGATAAATTAATTAGGTCCATTTATACAGTGTCTATGATGTCATATTTCAAACTCTTGCTTTTTCTCAAGCAAGTAGGAAAAGCCTATTCTCTATAGGGAAAGTCATCCTGTGGGGTTTTTTGTGTGTCTAAAAGGTCTAGACCACTGTTTGCATCATCACTCTATAAATGTTTTGGTAAGAGAACGGCATCAGAAAGGCATTAAATATTTACAATAGACCCAAATACTTTTTAGGATGTTTCCCATTATATCTGTGTAGATTTGTCATCATTGTCTCACTGTAATCATTAAGTCATTAATAATTGTTGTGGTTTTGCTGTCTGTACCTAGTGCTCCCACTATATTTGACAACAAGCGGCAGGATCCAACTGGATTGACGACCCTGCTACAGTCCACAGACCTGGTGGGAGTTGTGCATACCCTCTATTGTATCCTGCTGCACAGTTTTGTGCCCGAGTCTTCCTCCCAAAGTCAGGAACCCTATGGACCCGGGGTCATCCAGGTGGCTTTGCAAGGCATCCGCTTCCTCAATAGTTTTGCCCTTCTTGATCTGTCGGCCTTTCAGGTATCCAACATGAATCCAAACCTTTTATTTTCACAAACTGATATACTTGTATAGATTCTACAGGTTTTACACACAGGTGATGAAAGAATAAGGGAAAAGATTTTGCCCAAACATATTTGAAATATTCAAAATCCTTTATATTAGAGATCAACTTTTTTTTTTTTTTTTTTTTCAAAACTAAGACTAGTGTTTTTTATGTTGATATTAGTAATTGAGAAGATCAATATTCAGTATAGGGACCTCAATCAAAAAACTTTTAGGTGACAACAAATTAAACACAGTACATGTTAGTTTTCACGTTGAATTTAGAGAACCATATGTAATACTAAATAACTGCTCTTGTGCTTCATCATTTGCTTAAGACCCTACACAGTACAAATTGTAGATTTTTTTTTTTTAATCAGATAAGAAGAAATGCTGATAATCGTAAAAATATGACTATCAGATTGGATAACTGGTCATAGCCAAAAATCCGTCTGTCCCTTCTTTATCCATCTAACATTATGCAAACTGATATTTTATAGTGTTTGTTATTGTGAAATAAGAGATTATACATCTGTATTATCACATTTTTTATCAGCAATTTAAAGAGTAAATATTTACCTTTTTTCATTAATAGTAGATCTCCTCAAGAAATATCGATGGCTTCAATAACTGTCTACATGATTAGATTAATTCTAATTACCTTGTTAAAACCTATTAGAAGTGGAGTTACTCTCCTCAGGACAAAGCTGGCCCATAGACATAAACACCGATGCCTTTTGACCCTATGTCGGCCGGTGAAGTTGAATAGAGCCCGATGGGTCAGCAGTTAGGATCGACCACAAGTGATTAGCACTGTATGCAGGGCTGTACATTACCCACGCAGAGGAGCGGCGTCCGACAGCTTCACTGTGCTAAGTCACCACAGAGACAGAAAGGCACGAGAGCACGCAGAATGTTGTTAATTATTTTAATGTTTTGTGGTAATTACTTTGAAGCGGCTTCCTCTCACTGACCCGCCACATTTAGACAACTCAAAACAGCTGGAAATGAAAGCATTTCACCGCCTGAGTTTTATGAACATTTTAAATAATGTTTCTTTTTTTGGTTGAGAGTTATGATCACCTTGTGTTTCACATTACCTCCCAGCGCAGGCTTGTATGTGTTGCAGTGGATGGGCAATCACTGCTGTAGCATCAGCTTCCAATAATATGTTCGGAAGGGAGTTTCTAAAAGGCCTAATGCAGTGTAAATAACTGGCTTTTGCAGTGGTTGCATTTTGGCAGAATACATAGCAACAAATTTGTGCCTCTCAGAAGTACATATAAAAAAAACCATGTCCTTACTTTCAAACCAGAAATTTTTCCCTACTTGCTTTGTGGTTTTCCTTCTGCCCTCAGTACTTTAAGTATTTACTTTTTTAATATATATATATATTATTATTATTATTATTATTATACTTTTTTTTCTTTTTAATTTTTACAATTTTTTTACCTTTTGACATAGATGCAATGCTTTTCTCTGGTATATCGCTTACATACATAAGAGGTGAGTTCTAAAAATAGCCCTTAGCGTCCCAGGTTTTGTGTTTATGGGCAGTGCAACGCTAACACGCCCAAACGTCCAACAGAGCTGCGATGATGTTACGGTGCTCCGTCACACTGACATGTTTAATAAATACTGTCTGTGAACTGCTCTTAGCATCTCATTTCTGAGCTGAATTGGGGTGTTTTATGGTGAGACTCCGCTTGTGTTGCTTATACTCTTAGGTCTATGTATGTTCCCATCAGCAAAACATCAAATCTTTTATTACATTGTTTGCATTGTTATCCATTGAGCTGTCTGTAGTCACAATCACAGGCAATTTGCTTTGAATTTACTGCGGTACCCACTGACATGCATTTGCTGGGATCTGTCAGTCTGTCCTAGGAGCTGAAGGCTTGTCTCTTGCTTTCCGGCACATCGTCAGCTCCCTGCTCTGGTACTGTACCCAGCAGTCCTCTGAAGAGCTGCTGCACGAAGTTATCATCTGTGTGGGATACTTCACTGTTAACCACCCTGATAACCAGGTAAATAAACCAGCTTCCACCTTCACAGACATGAATGAAAATGTTTTTTTCTTTTAAACTGACCTCCACTATGGTGATCATGAATAAATATATGTTTAATTAAATTTCTAAATAAAATACATGCTGGAATCTGCAGAATATATTTATGAATGCAATTAATTATTATTCATTCATTCATTCATTTTGCGAGTCCCATTTGCTAACATGGGGACAGTTGCACCATGTAATGTTTTCTGTATATTTAATTTTTAATGTTGATTATTTTTTTTATTTGATAAAATACTTGTTGTAGAATTTTATATTGCACTTGTCATTTCCCCCTTAGTATTTAGTCTGACAGAATTAGTTTAGCTTGGTATTACATTTTTTTTCCTCTTTTGATTAGAGCTATAGAGAACAAAAAAGGAAAATAGCCATTTTATTCTTTTAATTTTGGCTCATGAATTATTTGTGGAGTACTGAAAATGACAGAACATATTCATCTAAATATCAAGGAATGACGCGTCTTAAATTATCAGTCAGTTCAAGATTGAAATATCTTAAAATGACAGTATATTTTAAAGGTGCTTTCATTTACTCATAGATTTGTTTTCATCAAGTTGACTCACTGTTTGCACATAGGCTACATTTATGTTTTCAGCTGTGAAACTCTTTCTGTTTAGTGAGCACACCCTTGTAATATTATCATCTTACTTTTGTTCTGCTCATGTATTATTTGTCAGAAAAAAGGTGTAGTTTTGTAATCGTAACAAAAAGCACCTGTTTAAAGATTCATGCCTTGGCACCTCTCTTCTTCTGGGCTGCGTGTCGTCTATTGTCCCACAGAGTGACCCATTGTTTCCTCCTGGTGAAGCAGGGCACAGCGCTGGCCTCGGTGTTACAACTACTTAGGGGGCTCAATAGCAGTGAGCAGGATGTGATGGAGCAGACCTGGCTGCTGTGTAATTGGCTGTCATGCATGGCCCGTCTACCGGGCCCCTGATTAGCCATGCTACAGTTGGCTGGGCTTTGATTATGTTAAGCCTGACCCACACAGGCAGCAGCCGCCACAGCTCCGGTCTCAAACCTCTGATATGTCATTTATGTCCTCGAAGCCCCCGTCAACCTCCATCACAACAATTTATAGGCTAATTACTGATTCTAATTTGCAAGATTTTGTACTTCTAATTAACATGATCCTCCTTCACTATGTGCCACTTGAGCTCTCCTCTTTGCTCCGATCCAATTTAATTATTCTGATGTACAGGATTAGCATTTGTTGGCCATTCTAGACCCGATTTGCATATTATATTGAATAATTAAATGAGGACTGATGATTGAATTAAGCAAGTGACAGATGATTTGGTTTTGTACACCACAGGCCTGTTAGCGGACCAGCCATGCTCGACTGTATTTGGCAAAGAAACATTTGCATGTTAGTAATTTGATGTAGAATCTGTTGTTCCCATACAGCCTGTGTATAGCCACAAAAAATGTCTGGGAAAATGAGAGAAATTCCTCCTACCTTAATTCCATATGTAAAATGTAGTTTTAAAAATCATATTTAGGTGTAGATTTTTGGGAAACCGTATCCCATGCTCCTTCTCCACAGAATTGATCTTTGCCAGTGGTCCAGTTCCTGGAATGCGTCCATTCAGTTCCGCACCAAGATGGATGGCGTTAAGGAGAATATTTAGAGCAGCTTGAGCTTTTCTCAAGCTAATGTAAGCATTGGCAGGACACAAAAGCGGACCGACCCGAGGCCTGTGCGGTCGCAGAGACTGCTGATTCACTGTCGGCACACCAGCTTTTGTTTATATATATGCTTTAGAAATAAGGCTGCTCATAAAAAGCGGAACTTTGAAGCAGCATATACGTAGTGATGTATTCCCTTTGCTCCGAGGGCATGAATAATTCACCTTGTCACACAAAAAGCCATTGGGAGAGTGACATATGTAGGCTTGTGTGTTTTTCAAGTGTGTTACTGCTCATGTAGCCATATGTTTCATTGTCATTTGGGGTGCGTCTGTTGAGAATTTCAAAAAAACAAAACAAAAACAAGATATGAAATGTTTTTTGTAACTGACATGTAACTGTATTTCCCTTTTCCCTTTAGAGACATACACCGGTAATCTCCTTGTCTTCAAATACCACGATCCGTTAGTGAATCACCCACGGTGATGATCTGTTGAATCTTTGAGCTGACGGAAGTGTAATTGTAAACTGTTGACATGTTAACCCACCTGATTCTCACTTGCTCTAAAAAAAACAGCACAAGCAATTTGAGAGTGTGGAAATCTTGAGAAACTTTTTTTTTTTTTTGTTCCACAGTACATGAAAAATGCCCCCACACACGCGAGCGGGCTCAACACACAAATACCTCCAATGTGTACACACAAGCAGCAGGTTTTATTTCAGGTGGCATTGGAACGTTTTATACATTTGGAACTAGATCGTTTTCTCGTTGGATTACCCGACTCCTCTCTGCATATGTTTCGTAAACTGTTTTCTTATACGAGTGCGGATCTCTATGGAGCTATGGATCGACTCCCACACACATCTCCAAAATCTCAGCCTTATCTGTGGGGTCATTCCTCTTCTTCCCACTCTCTACGAGGGCGTTTCCTCTGCCCTGCAGGCCCAAGCCAAACTTTAGGCCTGTAATTCCTGTTAACCTGATGTTGAAACGCTCCCTTCAGCAGTCCATTACTGCCAAGACAACCAAGCCCTCAGTGCCTGCAGGGTAAGTGCAGCTCGTGCAGACCATAGGGAGCCAGCGCCGGGGAATGCACACTCTGTATCACCCAGCAGAGTAAACAGAGGGAGAGAAACGCAGACAGACACTCTCCACTGACTGGCAGGAGAGGGCTTGATTGTTAGCTCAGTAGATGATTTACACTCAGCTCCAAGGGTAAATGCAGTTCCAACTGACTTAAGTGAAGCTGAGGACATTTTTATCCTTCCCAACCTTTCAGTGAGGGGTTTCCATTTGTCTGTAATACAAGCATCAGGATCTTTTCAAAGCAGAATTATCAGCGCTTCAATCTGAGAGGGATCAGCTCATCGAGATAAATAAAGAGTTATTAGGCTTTATTGTGTAAACAGGGGGGTTTATGGAGTTTTGAGATTAAGGTTAAAATTTGCTTTAAAAGTCAAGTTGGTGTTTCTATGTCAATGCCTGTGTTGCTAACAACAAATTGTCCAAAGGCAATTCACATCCAGAGCAACCAGAGCTGGTCTGTTAAGACACCGTAAACATTGTAAAGAAGCACTAAACAATTATTTAACTAACTTTGCTTTGTGGTTTCTGCTGTGCTGCTGGCAGTCTTATCAGCTGAAGCAGTTCCACTCTGAAAGATCTGGTTTATAGAGTGGATTCAGATGTCTGATATATGGCCCTGCGCTGACGCTCATTCCTCCAGACGTGTTTGGCCCGTCTAGATGCAGCCATGGATGGACATACCTCCACTCATAAGAAATTTTACATTTAATTTGCTTTGCGAAACATTCATCAGCAGTATTTTTTTGTGCAGTGCTGCAGCCTCATGTATTTAGACTCTTTACGCTGTTTAGGATTTAGCCTTTATTGTGTGGCTACATAATGATTCTGTTACTAAATCTACCTCGGTTTCTGCCTCTGCACTAGATTTTCCCAGGAATTTGTTTGTGTTTCAGGACATTAACTTTACGCACTCTTTGTTGTCATTGTGGACAGTAAGGAAGTTATGTAATGGAAGCGTCATAAAACTCTGCACTGTTTGAAAGTGCCAGGTCTCTGAGCTTAAGACAGAACAGAGCAGCCCGGACACTTAAGGGTTTTTCTTTTTTTTTTTTTCTTTTTTTTTTAAGCAGCACCCATGTTATATGTAGGCCAGATGCATGGGTTCAAATGCTTGTTGTTACCTTCATGATGTCAGGCTTTGAGCTGTAGATACTCTAGTTGAACTGGGAGAAGAAACAATACAGTGCAATCTCTTGTTGGAAACTCTTCGATTTTTGGTGTTACTGCTCACCTGGTAGAAGATTGGAAAGTTGGCTCAGGACTTGGTTTCTTTGTTTCCTCCAGACTCTCGCTGCCACCAGGCTTTGTTTTATGTCTTTTTGCGTCAGGCACTTGAGGGCGGACAATTTGTTTAGGCAGCTGAAGATGGAACGGTGCGTAGCGAAGGATTATGAGTTCGCTGGGTGATTTGTGTGTAGGATCTCCTCAGAGCTGAGCTCAAACATTTAACACTGGCTATAGTGTTAAATTATGACGCCTAAACCATAAATGTTTGAAATTAAAAACGTGAGGGCAAAAAAAAGAAATTTTAGCTCAACTGCCTTTGACTTTCTAATGAATTCAGCTGTGGAAATTTATGAGCCCACAGTTCTAGTTTGTCTTTTGGCAGTGTTGCAATGGACAAGGTAAATATGATGATGTAGGATTCACTGAAAGGTAACATAAAAATGCTAAAACTACTCTGAAATGACCCGTTGTAGATTTGAAAACATGCAGAACTTGTCTTTTTTTTTTTTTTATCCCCTTCTTCCTTCTTTAGTGGATACATTTTTCCAGTGAATTCTGCATTCCTTAGTCATCATTTATTGAGTCAGAGAAACTGAGGGGCAGTGGTTTCCAACCTTTTTTTTGGCTCGGGATCCCCTTATAACATCACAAATTTCTAGTGACCCCAAACATTCAAAACAGAGACTTTTTTGCTAAAATTAATTTGTTTTTGATCGTGTAATTGTTTGCTCTACTATGTTGTAAATAAAGGTTAATTTTAGATGACATTTAGGCTATGTATGTTATTATGGATGGGCAGAGGCTCCTTTCTAATCATTTAGACTGGAATAAATAAATCAAATGGAGAAAAAACAGCCAGTTTGAGATGTGAGAATTTTATTTTCCTTGGTCAGGATATGTACAGTCGAGCTTGTCTTTACAAGGATGAAAACTGATACTGAACAATCAATCAAGATATGTCCTCTCAGATATTATATCCTGCATTTTATTTGAACTTGATTCTTATGAAGAAAGTGTGTGGTGTTTTAATTGTAATGAAATATATATTGAATCATTAAAAAATTGTTTTATTAGTAGCTTTTTATTTTTATCAATTACTTGAAATTCTAGGCGACCCCACATGGGGTCACAACCCCAAGGTTGAAAAACACTGCTGTAGGTATTTTTGCTCTTGCACTGTTATGTCTATTTTCACTGGTTCATCCTTGGACTGTACGATCCATTAGTTCTATGCTGCAAAACAAAGAAAAAAGCTTTATCCTTTTTTAGAATTTGCCAGTTAATTCCAGTTTCTCAATTTAAGTGCTCTTCTCCTATTTAAGTATTAGTAGAACACAAAAGTTGCGATTGTTTAACCTGACCCGAGTGGATGATGTTAGGAAATGGTGCTGTTTTTTGTCCTTTTGAACGTCGCTGTAGAGGCCAGCTCTGAGAAGCTTCACCTTGAACTGATAAAAGCAATGAGTTATCACTTTGTTTATCCTCCTGCTCAAACTTGGAGTGCATTATCAAAGGAGAAGGCAGTGGAAGAGTATTAGAGAGCGTATTGTTAAAATCTTGTAAATCTTGTAAATTTATGTCACTGCGTCCCGGAGACCTCACCTTTCCCTTCTGGTTTCCATTGGGGTTGAGCCCTGCTCCTGTAGCATGTACCTGTAAGACAGAGCAGCAGATTGACCACGGTGACCCCCCGGCTCTACCAAGGGGAGCCGGTGGTGTTCCCAGGCTCAGGGGAGATGCCCGGAGCATTAGGCTGGGACCTTTCCTTTGCAGCAGTCCCCTTTCTAATCAAATGAGGCTGGGGGTGATTTGGTTTTAATATTGGTGGCCCGGATGCGACGGTGACGGATTGACGGACTGTGATCGAGAGCAGGATGTCGGCAGGGTGAAAATTCCATTAATGGTATTGCTCATTTCTTAAAGTGGGGGTGGCCACGCTGATGGCGGACGTTTACTCACCCTGCCTTTCACCCGCCACCCCACCCCTTCACACCCCCGGTTGCACTGTGAATGCCCTCTCAACCTGAGCTTCACTCCTACAGGGCGGTAACAGGTTTTTGCGCTAATTCCGTATCTCACCGTTTCTTAAAGAGCTTAACACAAAACTCGAAAGTGATGTTTAAACCAGTGATAATGACATCAGTTCACGTTTCTAATTTGCCTCTTACGTTACACCAGCTATGCTTTAGCTGTCGGTACAAAGGAACAACAAAACATCCCATCATTGTGTTTTATAGCCTGTAATTGTGCGGTGGAAGGCTGTGGCCCCCAGGTCTCCTCCTAATGGCTGTTTGTGTGTTGTTTTAGTGGCAGATTTACATGTGGGAGGGGCACGGGGCTGTGATTTACAACCAGCAGTGCCACTGACTGGCTCAGTGACTGACTGGCCCTGCTCCCTGTGTGTTCCAGGTGATAGTGCAGTCTGGCCGCCAGCCCAGCGTGCTGCAGAAACTGTGTCAGCTGCCCTTCCAGTACTTCAGCCACCCGCGCCTCATCAGGGTGCTCTTCCCCTCCCTCATCTCCGCCTGCTACAACAACTTTCAGAACAAGGTCATCCTACAGCAGGAGATGAGCTGCGTGCTGCTGGCTTCATTCATTCAGGTAAATCCACAGTTAAACAAACACAGATACACGAAACATTACCCTGCACCATCTAATAAAATATTCAAATCCAACACTTTCTATTGGCTAATTTGATGCCACTTACAACGTGTGTATCAAATAATTTCTGTTATTAATATCAGATCAGCGTTGGTATAGTTTTACACCAAACCTTGAAAAGCTGCCTTTATTACGATGCATTTTATTTAGGAAGTTAATGGAAATATAGTGCAAAATGTATGCATGCGTTCGCTTCTCAAACCCAGCTTATTTCCAAATTTTGTTAATATTTAATAACATTTAGTACATTCTGAGGAGGGAAAAAAAGATATGATTCTCTTCAGACCACTGTATTAAAAATATACGTACATGGCATTCAGAAATGTCAGCTCATTAAACTATTAACAAGACAATAAATTTCAGCTTAACATTTACATCAGAGGATAAGCCATCTAAGTAAAGGCTGATTAACGATTGTTGGTACGGACCCTGGTCAATCTGTAACATGCAGGCTTTTCCAAAGATAAATCGCTTCCCTCACAGTGGATTTACCTGCCACTGGTTCAACTCCTGGTAAACAGCTTGTCTCCTTCATCTTCCCCTGACAACACGCCCCTCACCACTCTGCAGCCACCACTGTTTAGACACCGATTAACTTCCATTGAAAGAGAGACAAGCCATTGTCATTTCTTTCAAACAAAGCAATAATGCATGGTGTCTTGCCCCGCTGCCCTCATTGTTGAGTTAACCTCAAGAGCATTCCTCACTGTGAAACAGTTTGATCCGCTGAGACTCTCCATCACCTTTTATACCAAACACATGCAGCTTGAACAGAAAACTGAAGTAGCAGCTGAAGACTTTGTCTAATATTTGAGCTTTTCTCTGCTAAAATATTGTTGTTTTTTTTTCATTTATGCAAACACAGTCATGAATAATACCTGTGTAATTAATTATACAAAGTGTTACCGTTTCCTACAGTAGGCTGTTTTTGACAGTTGGAACACTCTGTTTCCCTAGGACTGTGCAGCGAATGAAAAAGAGTCTGACAACAAAACAAAGCAAGCAGGTAAGTTATTCTGATTAGTTTATAAAATGCATCATGATACAAGTGATGTATCATAAGTTTGATATGTAATTCTAGAAAAACCCTGACATATTTAGTTTTAACAAGCGTGTATTTGTTTCTGTACATTTGTAATCTTTCTGTCTGCAGTATTTGTGATTTATTTTTTTGTTTTTTTTAATCTGTTGGGTAGAATCTCTTGCAGCACATGACGCAGTTGTTTAGTAAAATTCTCAATTTTGTCAGTTTTAAAAAGGATTAAGGATTTCTGCTTGACACCCAGTATAATTTATCTGTTTTTTTTTTCTGTCGCTCATATAAAGTTTCCCAGCCTCTGGATTACTGTGAGTTGTCGAACCGCTTTCCAAGAGATCAGTGGGACTCAGCACTGCAGTTTTTTCTCAAGAAGCAGGAGGAGTGATGGAGGTGCACACTGTCCTCAGGGCGGATAAGCACACTGTAAACACTACGAAACCCACTGACGTGATGTCCACGGCGCTGAGTTTACCGAGTTAAAGTCAGACACGTGTAAAAAGTTTGCTCTTCAGATTCAGAGAAAAACAGTCAAGCCTTACTTTGTTGGTTCCATCTGTTTTGATTTCTTAGAAATCATTTTGATGTTTATAAGAAATTTGCACAAAATGTAATGTTTGTATATTGCAGTTAAAAGAAGCGCACAATTATTCCATTTAATGTCTATGTTCGTCTTTGTTCTATAGATGGAATTAGATCATTTTCAAATACAAGTCTGAAAAGATGTACTCAAACTGTAAGGAATTATTTGCCAAACATTTTCATCCGTACTGTTCATGTTAATTTATTGTATTTGTGTTATTTTTGAATGTTAATGGCCAGAGTGTTATCTCTAGTCTATTACATGTTGAAAGTTACATAACCTGCCTTGTTTGAAAATATAAATGTTAAGAGTTATATTTTCTTGTTCACATCCTTTGTTTTCTTTTTCCCTATTTGATGGGAGGCACCTTCAGATGAACCTAATTTATTATTTACTTTCATCCAGTTAAATAAAATACTTATCCTAAGTATGTTTGTGCTGTGATTTATTCTTGACTCTACAAATTGAAACTTTACATTGAGTAACATCATCAACAACATTTAGCGTTTAATGTAAGTTTGTGTTTCTGTTAATAACTATAATGCAATGGTAGATTTTATATTAAACAATTTACATTTCCACTACCTGTATATCTTGGAGAACCTCTTGCATTTGATCTACTTTGTACATTTTATCTTTTTAGATGCCACATTTTAGAGGAAGCAAATACGTATTTAAGAGTCTGTGTTTGTCCTATTTTAAACCAGTATATTTTGGAAACATTTTCCTAACAAACTGAAGAAAACAAATCTGGATTGTGTTTTAGTATTTAACCTGCTCTGCACTTTTATAATTACAAATTTTATATACTGTATGTATTTTATATTAAAGATCCAAAATGTCTATTGCAAATGAGACTGCAATGGCACTACTTTTTATAAATAAATTTATGAAAACTAAATTTGGTAGTCTAGCCCAACAGGAAGGGAAAAAAAATGTTTTTTTGTAACAAATCTGAATTCTATTTAATATTTAAAACAAAATTTCCATCCTAAAATTAAATCTGTCTGGTGTGTGACGTCTTGTTGAACTGATTAAAACTTGCAGTACGTTTCTGGCCTGGCTTTAACATTTTTATTCTAAAATAAACCCTGCTGCTGTTGCTCCACTTATCTCTGGGTTTAGTATATCAGTGTGTCAAAGACTTAACAGGATTTTCTATTTCAGTGAGAATTTCCTTCACTGATAAAGGCCGATCCGCCCCAACAAATTGTAGGGGTGTAGTGTGTCAGTCCTGGCTTGACCTGCATGCTCCCTTGTCCAGCGGCTATTTGTCGTTCAGGATTCCTACTGGAATGAAAATAAACTCAAGACACGCCAGGATGCGTCCGTGGGCTGCAGAGTCCCCTCAGCCTGAGCGGCTGCAGGTTTGTTGTGGGTCCATTCAGTGTATCCTTTGCAGGTGATGCCAGATGGAGATAAGGGGCCGCCGATGCCTGTCCTCTGTCTAGACTTGTAACCAAGGGCCCCGAGTTAACACTGACATTAGAACAGCGACTTTACTATTTAATCACTAAACTGGGATTGGAACAAAACATCATGCAAAAATTAAAAAAAAAAAAAAAATCCTGCAGGTAATTCAATATAACAGGAAAAATCACAGATAGAAACGAATTAACCCATAATGACCCAATGTGACATTTCTGGCCATTTCCAAATTAATTTGTCCTCTATATTTAATCATCCTTAAGTGATTCATCACGCCTTATTGTAATCTGTATTTTATGTTTTTTAAAAGTGAAAATTAGGTATTTTTCTACATTTAATTTACTAATCATGTAGATGTTCATAAAAGCTCAGAGTAAAGTTGAGGATTACTGCATCAAAAATAGAGAAAACTGAAGAAAAACTGACTTTTAACTGAACATAAACCTAGTGTGTCCACCCACTGTCAATGATCCAACTCCATGGGTTTTTCTGGTGAATCAATGGTCTAGCAGATGACGTTTCCACGGTAACTACGGAGCCTCTGAGCGTCCAAATAGGTCATATCTGATGACCATGAAAAGACGAATAACCATAATTTATTTCCATGTATTGATAAGATTAGTGGATCAACAGGTATTAAACAGTTTCGATGGTTTTGGTAGATGGTGGATGTCTGGGTCTTCATAGGTTAAACAGGCTTTACTGATGCCGTGTTTGATTCAGTGACCTATGACACCGGGGCCACATGGGTAGTAACATCATGTCAGCCATCCGTCAGTGATCCACTTGGTGTGGAAACTGAGAAGGCCAAAACACAAGCAGGTTTTTAGTTTTCAGTTTCCTGTGGGCTTACTGCTGAAATCTAAAAGAAAAAAAAAAAAAAATCTGGACCACTGAATTATTTCTGAAACTTGTCATTTTCTTTCCTATCCACCTTAAAACTGATTTAATTCCACAGTTATAATTAAAATTATTCGTTTGGATGTTGGAGACAAACAGATTCTCATGCATTCATTAATTAGAACTATTGTTTTATTGATAAGATCGGCTATGTCTGTCCTTATAATAAATAATAATAACTTATTCTTGAGACACGCGAATAAGGCGCATCTCATCTGTTTCCTTAATTTACAAGAGTCGATACTGAAACTTATACAAATCATGCACATCTACACAGTTTGTCTTCTGGCTTCCTGATCAACAGCCTACTGTATTAACGCTCAGGTGTCCACAATGCACGTTCAAGTGTTTTTTCCTCCCACAACACATGTTCCATGTTATGTCCAGTTCAGGCAATAAGTATGATAATAAACGGTAAGGTGTCCCATGAGGAAAAAAAAAAAAAAAAAAAAAAATCGCCAGTAAAAGGTCCATGAACAGATGTGCGTTCTGCCGAGGTGTCCTTGAGCAAGACAGTGGGCTAAAATGTAATGTAATTATGTAAAGGGAAAAGTCACACCCCCAATCCTCATGTCACAATCTGGATCCTCGTGCATAATCCATCTCATCCTGGTCCTTCAGTCTCTTGTGTTGTTTTTTTTTTTTTTCTTCGGTAAATGTCAGTGAGGTCTTTGCGCGTCCCGGTGCGCGTCCGCGGTGCGCTCATGGGGGCTCCGTGGGGGTCCAGCTGACCTCCGGGCCTCACGTGTCTACAGGACTCGGCACCATACTGTTGGGTGTGTCCGGTAACTGCGACGACAGGGAGGTCACATCACTGCCCGAGGAATTACCCAGAGACCCCGACTCAGAGAAAGACACCTGCCCGGAAAAAAAGAAGCGTTTTCATTTTTTATTTTTTTAACATCATTGATCAACTTTTCACCAAAATGTGTCCCCAGATAGTTATGCACATGCGCAAATGAGAAGGATCAGGAGTTATTTTACTAAAGAACATAAGGGGGGGGTGTATTTTATTTAGGAAAAATTGTGGTATTTGATCATTATCTATTAAATGATGTGAAAACATATGACTTTATCAGTTTTGTGAAGCTCATGAGGGTCAGTCAGAGTATCAGCTGACTCCACATGGGGCCTGAAGTTACTCAGGAATGTTTGACAGAAGAAAAAAAAAAGGTTGATCTAAATACGTCAAACTTCAATGAAACAGGGATGATTGGCCTTTCAGATTATTATTACCTTTAGGTGAGGTTTTAACTGTTTGGAGCCCATCATCTGTTTAATACAGACTTAAAAAACCAAAACAACCACCAGCGACCAAAAGCATCTACTCGTCTAAAATGTTTAATACCTGTTGATCCACTAATACTATTAATACATGGAAGTAATTCAGGTAAAATGCAGTTTTTCAGCTTTTTCATGGTAGTCAGATCCATTTGGACGTTCAGAGGCTTCAAAGTAATCGTGGGAATATTGTCATGTCCTGTGTCATATAGTAAAACCCATGTGTGATGAATAACAGTGGTAGGAGACGCTTGTTTTTATATTCAGTAATGATGAAAAAAGTAACTTTTTGCTCAGTTTTCTCTGTTTTAATATGACCTTTGTAATTTTCTCTGAGATTTTATGATTTTATCTACATAATCAGTGAATAAAATAAAATAAAATACTTGATTTACACTGAAAATGCAGAATGTAGATTATAATAAATGGTGATAAATTACCTAAAAAAAGGTTAAAAATTCATTTGGAATCCAACAAAAAAAAAAAAAAATACCTGTTGGTCTTTAAGGGTTAAAAGTGATTCTCCTATTTTCTGTTTAATTTTGGAATCCCGTTATTTCATCCATTCTTTAGGTGTTCTTTTGTTCTGAGTGGATTTACCAGCTGTTGGAAGGCGGGCTGGTCCAGGTCACTCTGCAAAGCGAAGTCGCTCAGAGTTTTCCACGGAGGCTGGTAGGTTTGCACCTCCACCGGATTCCCCTGGACGGTGTTATCGTGTCGAATTGGACTACCTGCCACCAGTGGGGTGCCTGTCAGGCCCTGCAGATTCTACAGGCAAACGAAAAACACTTAACAACCTGACAACAACACAGTTTCAGAGAAGTACTTTCACAATAAAGAAGACCTCAAATGTTTCGAATGGAAAATATATATGTATATATTTAAATAGAATAGAATAGAATAGAATAGAATAGAATAGAATAGAATAGAATAGAATAGAATAGAATAGAATGCTTTTATTCTCATGTAAAACGAAATTAAAAATGCAACTCTTTTGTAGTGCATATAGTACAAATATGGGAGACAGATTAAAAAGAAAATGTATAAATATATATACACAGTATGAAACAAGCATAAAACAGTATAAACTAACCCTATCAATGTAATATGAATGTAACAATTTGAAATGATTCCATACAAAGGTTGTGATTAAAAATGTGTGTAATGTGAGAAAAACTAATATTTTGAAGAAATATTAAATTTTACGATCATTATTTAAAGAACTTGTCAAATAGTTTGGATCTGATTCTGCCAAATTTGTGACAAAGTTGTTCATTAATTTTTTGCTAAAAACACATATTAACCTTCACATGTGATTTCAGTAAATGCAACAAATCAAAATACTGGAATAGCATTTAACAAAGACAAAACAGCCGTTAAT
This sequence comes from Fowleria isostigma, assembly GCA_029814645.1. Classification (NCBI taxonomy): domain Eukaryota; kingdom Metazoa; phylum Chordata; class Actinopteri; order Kurtiformes; family Apogonidae; genus Fowleria; species Fowleria isostigma. The sequence continues at coordinate 16,811 of JAPTGZ010010013.1, forward strand.
ACTGTTTCTTTTTCTTTTAGTATGTTATATAAATTTCTGTTTATTCATAATGATCAGAAATCTTTCACCGGGTCATGACTGAACCTGAGATTACCTGATTCTCAGTCTTATTATTTCCTTTTATCTACAAATGTCTCTCCAAGAAAATGACAGCAAAACTGACTGAGCATTCTGATGAGTCACAGAATAAAGTCGTAGATAGATTGGAGTCAGAGCTGCAGATAATAAGCAGGTGTTGATGGACCTGGGAGATCAGATGCCAGCTCTGAAGTGTAAAATCCTGACTGGACTCACGGTTTTGTCGTTGTGTTGCTGCTGCTGGAGCTGCTTCATCAGGATGGACTTCTTCTTGTCTTTGCAGCGCTTGTTCTGGAACCACACCCGGATGACCCTGGGGCTCAGGCCGGTCATCTCCACCAGCTGCTCCTTCATCAGTGCGTCCGGTCTGGGGTTGGCGTTGTAGCAGGTCCGCAGTGTGTGCAGCTGCTTCTCGTTCAGCACCGTCCGGACCCGGGTGGTCTTCTCGGACTGCTTATGGACGTGGTTCCGGTGATGGGGAGGATGCCGGACCGACACTGGTTCTGAGGGGGTAAAGAACAAACTCAAACTTTACTGAGCTGTATATGAATGAATAAATAAATTAAGGCATGCAAACATAAATAAATGACTAAAATCCCTTTTTAACTCATTAAGACCCAGCACTACTTTAGCGTCAGTTCTCAAATGAAATTTTCTCTGTTTATTTTAACTCACAAAGACACAAACGTCCATCATCTACCAAATTCATGTACTGATGTAAAACTGTTTAATCCCTGTTGATCCACTAATCCATGTAAATAATTGGTGTAAAATACAGTTATTCATCTTTTCATCAGTTTTCTCTGTTTTTGATATTAAAAATCCTCAATTTTACTCTAAACTTTTATGAACATCTACATGATTAGTAAATTAAAATACGTGATTTTCACTGAAAAAAAAAACCACACGATAAATAAGATAATATTACAATAAATAGCGATAAACCACTTAATGACGGTTGAATATAGAGGAGAAAAAACATTTGGGAAGTGCTACAAATGTCACACTAGGTCCTTATGGGTTAAAAATAGAACAAAGTAGTCAATAAAGTACAGATTCTATTAGAGGTTGAACAAATAGCCAATGCATGAGGCTATATTGTGGTCGTTGCAGCAAATTTCATAGACATTTAGAAGTAATGCATATGTAGGCCTGCCTGTTCAGTCTCAAAAATAATTTGCAAAATAGGCCTATATGTGCACAAATAACTCACTTAAAATAGCTTCAAAAATTATTTTAGAAAAATAAAACCTGACAATAATAATAATAATAATAATAATAATAATAATAATAATAATAATAATAATAATCTAGTACCTGAGATGTGCAGCGGTCTGGAGTGGATATTCCCCGGACTCAGCGGACTCCCCACGGAGGCCCGCTCCACCAACATGCCGTGGTCCGCCCGACACAGCAGCTCGTCGTCCCGCAGTGAGAACTCGTCCCCGGGCAGGAGGTGTCGGCTGCACACTGAGCACCGAAAACACTCCATATGATACACATTGTCCCGGGCCCTCATCACCAAGTCGCTGCTGCAGAAGCCCATGTTACACTTTGCACATTTAATGCCAAATAACCTGGAAAAAGGAGCGTGGAAACGTGCCGGTCCATGAATGGAATGAATCTGATTTTACTGTAATTCCAAAATAAACACAATAAAAATGAAAATAAATAAAATAAAACTTTAAAAAAATAAACAGAAAATGACTGTGAGTTAATGGGATACAATTAGATAATAACTGAAATGCCTGCAGCAGAATTATGTGTAGTTCTGCAGATTTTGATGCATATTCGTGTGCACTTTTGCGCACTGTGGTGCTTTTATTAAATCCTATATCAGTTTATTTAAAACGTATTTATTTGTTTTTTCATCACCACCCCGTATATGTTCCTCCAGCTGCTGACTTCTTACCTCACATAATCTCTTTTACAGTAAGTTTTTCCGTCTCGGACAAAGCAAGTGCAGGTCTCGTCCAGGTACTGGCTGCACTCTGCACACTTGAGGCAGGCTGCATGCCACTCCAGGTCCGGGGACACTCTCAGGATGTACTGGTCGTGTATCTGACTTCCACAGCCCACACACATTGCGATTCCTGACTTCTCTGCGGAGGGAATGCATTAATGCAACATAGTGTGCGCTCTTTTAATCCTCCTGACATCCCTGTTAAACCCCCTTCACCCTTTCACCTTATGGAGAGAAAATGTGCATGGATCACAACAAACACCTACGTCCTTCCAATGATATTCTTGAATTCTTGCACCATATAGGAGCTAAAAATATCATGCAAATAACCTGCTGCATGGGAGCACTATTAATTAAATAAGAAATACAGAATTATGACATTTTTAAACTTATGATAGGATGAGAGAAGTGTTTTTATTTTCGCCTGGACTGGTCTATTTTTAATCTTTTGCATATATTATTGTTCTGTTCTCAGAATCAATTCAGCGGTTAATCGACAAATTTAAGACTTAACCTATAGATACCAAAAATGGCATCAATGCATGATAAATAACTCGCCATAAAGAGGCTGAAATATGAAGTCGGAGTAAACAGACGGACAGTTACTTACTTTTGGAATGATCCCCCATATCATCCAAGAAAGAAGTGTTGAGCAGGATATCCACCATCCAGGAGAAATGACCCAGTGCACACCGACAGATCCGGGAGAGGAGCGCCAGAGGAGACCGTCCCGTCCCTGCTGGGTGATAAACTTGTATTCCTCCACCGAGAGGTGGAGAGAAAACAAAGATCCTCGACCAGTGACGTCTGCAAACCTGGACCTCTGTGGGCCCGGGGAGAGGGTGCCATGCAAATCGCCTATGCTCTTTTTTCCCCCTTTTGACTTCTTGGACTGACTATCAGAGGATTTTCAACGTGTTTTTTTGCGCAGAGGTCTACCTGGACGTCTCCAGTCTCATAGTGAAAACAGGTTTCCCCCTTTAACTTGCAGTAGGAGAATAAGGACTATATGAGACCCTAGCATAAAAATAGATATTGTTTGTCTTTTCTCTCTTTTTTTTATTTTTATTTTTTTAACTTTGATATCTTCTGCAAATTATGCGTGCGTTTTAATGCATACTCGCTCTGGGAATCTCATCTGACAGTCTTAGCCTTTTTATAACCAGGCAATTTCTTCAAAATATAGTTTTCAATAAAATAATATAAAAAAAATCTAGTGAATTTCTTGAATAACTAGTTAATTTGGCTGTCATTAACGTTATTATCAAACATTATAGCCTTTATTGAAGAAAAAAAAAGAGAGCCCTCTACTGGATGAGTTCATTCTAGATCTACAGGACGATGAGTTTTTTTTTGCTTTTTTTTTCATTGTCATAGCTTATTTTCAGTCATATATGCATTTCAAAACACCAGAATAAGAAATAAATAATGCACTGAGCACTCTCCATCTTTTCTGGGATTGTAATTCATTTGCACATTACTCTCTTTGCTGATAATATCTCTCATCTATTTGCACACAATATTGCACAAAACTGCCTCCTAACAGCATATAGTGTTTTCACTGTTACTGTACTATCACTACACTGGACTGTATATACTGTATTTTACTTTTCTCTGTATACATTGTATATATCTTGATCCACTATTTCTTTGGTGTGTCTTATACTAATGCTCACATTCTTGATATTATACATTTTTCTCTTGTATTGTATCTAGCCAAGAACTACTTCTAAGGAATATTTTGTTATGTGCACATAATGACAATAAACTTGAATCTTAAAAAATACAATTTGACTGAAAAAAAAAGACTCAGCCAGAAGTAAAGATATTAATGCCCTTTACTGCTGAAGCTACACGGTATATGGAGTTGAGTAGAAAGAAAAAATGAAAATATACATAAATAGTTTTTCTCCATTATAGCCATAACTCTCAAATATAGATGCATATAATGCTTTTTTGAACATAACAAAGAAAGTACATTGCCTAAGTTTTAAATTCTCATTTTTCCGCTATTAAAATCCTTTAAAAGCAATACATCTTTTTTTTTTTTTTTACTTCTTTTTTAGGTTTTTGTAGCATAAATGTACATCCATCTGTCAACTTATATTTACACTGTAAAAGACACACACAAAAAAAACCTTTTACACAATCTGGTCATGTTTTGTGTGTGTGTGTGTGTGTGTGTGTGTGTGTGTGTGTGTGTGTGTGTGTGTGTGTGTGTGTGTGTGTGTGT
>JAPTGZ010010014.1:0-10121 GCA_029814645.1 Fowleria isostigma
GTAGTAGTAGTGGTAGTAGTGGTAGTAGTAGTAGTAGTAGTAGTAGTAGTAGTGGTAGTAGTAGTAGTGGTAGTAGTGGTAGTAGTAGTGGTAGTACTAGTAGTAGTATATCATGATTTAATTCTACTTATAGATTTAGCAAAGGCAGAAATATACAGTATCTAAACATTTGTCAAAGAACATTTTTACCACATAAAATAAACTGTAATTGTATTTCATTTCTAATTCTACTTAATGATATTTTTTTCCCATTTTTCTTAACCAATGTCCATATTTTCTACAGGATCTTAAGACATATTTTTGATAAACGGTAACAATCAAAAAGCTCTCACTCAGCATCGCTAAATGGTCCTTCAGTGATGCGATTTCCTGTGGCATCTCTTGAGTTCTCTTTTCATACTCTGTGGTACTTTTTTGCTCATGCTCCATCTCCCAGTTGGTTTGGTTTTGACTTTTCATTTCAGCGTCCGCCTGCCTCTGGGAAACAGTCATGGCTTTGAACACAGTCTTGTACGTATCTTGGAGTTTGGTCAGCTCTGTGCCGATGCTTTCTGTATCAGCGAGGGTGAGGTGGGTGTCTGTGAGTTTAGCATCTGTAAGGTTTTAGGACATTCAATGTAAATGAAGCAAATCATTTTCTCCTTTTCATTTCCACCACCTACGTTACTTCACAGTTCGAAAATAATAATTGCAGTCACTAAACAATTATTAAACAGTTACTTCCTGCTAAAATCTCTATTATTTGCCCCATAATATAAATTTTCATAGTGGTTGATATCATTAATTATTATGATAAATACTTGTTTAAAGACTGTCTTTTGGTTTTGGGTGAAAGTTGACAAAGCCAGATTATTATTCATTGTTGTAAATTAAACATAAAAAGTAACAATGTAAGGCACAAGACATTCCACAAGATAAAATGACCTAAGATGCTCATTTGTGCATTTAATCTCCTCTTCATAGTTACATTGATGTTCAAATTCTTATGAACCTCTGAAAATGGGGGGACTATGTATAAAATGGTTGTAATTACTAAACAGTTAATGCAATATAATGGCTGACTCAAGGGTGACAGTTCATGTAGGTGGACTCACAGTGGATCCCCAGACTGACATTAACAGTGAACAGAACAGCAGCGAGAAGCCCAAGGGCCCCTGCAGACAATCTGACACATCTTGAATGAGTCACTGGAAAGAGATAACACAAGACAAACAAAACAAACAATATCAAAGTCAAGAATTGTACTTAACAGTTTATAGTATACTGTGTCAGTGGCTTTGGCTGAAGATCAGGAGTTAGTCCCTGACACCTTCAATGGCAGCCCACCACTCCCACTGTGCAAATTGATAATTTTAATCATTAATTCCAGTAGTTGGTATTGTCTGTGATAGGGTTGGTAAAATGATAAAACTGAATTTTCCAGTGAACCTTACGGTTATACTAAGTAAATAGAAAGAATTGGTAATATCTCATACAGCTATGGTATAACAACTTGTGGGACAAATGACAACCAATTCTCAGAAATACCTGTGCTGTTAATGTCCATAAAATTACAATTTTAGCTCATGTTTGAAGTTTAGTTGGTCCATCAGCTGTTTTATTCTCTGTAGAACAACCCAGCAACATACTATAATTTATAGAGATGCAGCAGTATACTTCATTGGTTTATCAAAGGGCTGAAAGCAATTAGTGCTCTGACTACCATTAGAGATATTTTTCTAAATGAATATAATGTAAAACTATAACCCAGTGCAAATACTTGGACAATGCATTGTTTCTGACAGCTTTTAGTGAAGACACTGGTAACCTTCAGATCATCGCGGATGCAGAGGCTTTATTCTCTCATGAAGTTTAGCAGGAACAAAAGCTTTAGGTTTAAAATTTAGTTTCATTGAGTGTTGGTTTTGATTGTCAAAATGTATCCACGTACCTCCTGTTGAAATACAAGATCTCTTCACTACAAGCCCTGCTAAAAGTGACAGCTAACTGCATCTAATAGTATCACATACAAACCTAATTGCATAGGTCTTTACATCAGAATCAGAATACTTAATTAATCTCAGGCTGAGATCTGTGGGTGTTAGTCACTCCATTCAAGTATAATAAAAAGTAGCAGGAAAGAATTATCAATACAACAGGAAAAAATAAATAAATAAACAAATAAATTAATTAAAATATATATATATATGTATATATATATATATATATGTATGTATTGAGTTCTAAATATACAATCATATAAATATATAGGTCTGAATATAGTTTTGAAAATACATGAATATATATACATATTAAAATATTAAGACATAAAGTTGGAACAGCAATATATACATTATGTATTGGACAATATATCGTCAATATGATAATTACACAAACATACATAAGTGTTAAACAGATTATATTTATTAAATTTCAACACAGCAACAGGACACATTCCTAAATGTGTCTGCACTCACCTCAATCTACACTTACACACATAGCTATATGGCCTTTATTTGCTGTTTAAGTTGCATTTTCATTCAAAACTACAACACACATGCATATATTGGAGTGTGAAGCTATTGGCATCTACTCATCCACATGGAAATACATAAATCTCCAGTTTTGCAACCTATATTCAATTTATTTGTGAATAAGAAGCCCAAATATAGGGAAAAATACATTTTTTGCTAAATATTTGAATTAGTGTGGATTTAAGTTTCCCTGGCACAAATAAAAATAATCGTAAAATAATATTGGCATCAGATAGTGGCCACATTACTAACCCAGAATTTTACACTCAGAATTTTACAAACATTTTACATAAAGTACAGTACAATGTGAAAATGAACTTTGACATTTTCACAATTGACTATTTTACATCTAGATAACAACGAGTTGCTCAAACATAGACCTGTGTATCTTGGTACAGATAGTTTACCTTGTGGCCTCTCTTCAGAGAAGGGGTTCGGTGGATGCTCCTCATTGTCCATGCCCTCTTCACAAACCAGTGTGTTAAATTCACCACCAGAATTACCACCTGAGATTTCTGTCACCTCCATTCTGACCATGTCGTCAAGGGCAGTCATTCAAGAGTGAATATAAGAGATTATTGAAACCTGCAGCTGCTGAGCTCATCAACAATAAATGCAGAAGTTCATTAGTTTATCAGAAAAGAGAAGTGAAAGAATTGATCAATTGATACTTTCCCACTTTGTGTAAATCCATAAACACAGGATATAACTTTACTTCCTCTTGTGAAGTAACACAAAAGCCATGGGAAAACTGCAGAGATGAGGGAACATGACTTGTCAGCAGATGCTCTGTTAAATTTATTTTAAACAATAAACATGGATACACTGATTGTGAAATTCTGGGCTGATACCAATAATTAATAAAACCAATAATTTACTCAATATTTTTCATACTAATATTTATCAAATTTGTATTTTTATGTATAAAATTTAGTATAATCAAAGCATTTTACTTGAACATTTTATTCTGTATTTTGAACTGCAGCAACCAATGCTGCAGTTCATAGATAAAATACTTGTCAAAATCAACATTTTCATGTCATTCGAAGACACAGACATAAGGTATTGAGGGTGTAAAACCAATTGTGTGGAGCCAATTTTCACATGTTTTTGGAAATAGCATATCAGAGATATCATTTAGGAAACATTATTGGAAATCAATTATGAAATCACATTGATACATAATCTTTTTTTTAAATGACTTCTAAATGCATATGGACTATGGACATTTCATAATTTTTATCATGTTTATGTATTCATAAGGTGGAGGCTTTAAAACAAGCCATTTTAGGATTTCTGCCTCTCCCTGCACCTTTACAGTTTTGGTATGTCTTTGATTAATATTATTTATGTGCAAAATCAATCAATCAATCAATCAATGATTTGTCTGCAACCTGATATTAGTTTCTGTTTGTTTATTCTGTTCTTGTTGTTATATTTTTGCCCCTTTTGTGCAAGGGAAGCAAAGAAATTGTCATTAGAAAAAACAACTTTCTTCAGTGAAAACATATTAAATAATATAAATTGACAAAATAAACCTAGACACAACACTGTGGATAAATATCATTCACTGTCATCAGTGAAATGTCACCTTATTTGCAGACATCAGTATCTGTGCATCTGTAAAACTAGCTATTGTAGATACTTTCCCTTCATGTTTGGCACTGTTTTTTGGATATTTTTACTCACATACTTTTTTGAAGTAAATACAATGGGGCTTCAAAAAATTTGTGGAAATAGGACAGTTGGCAAAAACGATTTAAAATGTTTATTTTTCAACAAATGCTCCATCTAGGTCAATACACTTCTGCAAGCGTTGATGTGAGCCTTCAGATCTGGCGTCAGTGATCTGGCATTTAGATCACCATGAGCTCTCATATCACTATAGCAGCCATTTTTCTGCTTAATTACTATCTACACTGAATACATTAAAAAATCATGGAGGCACAATGGATACACAAATTTCATGTCTTCACAATAGCATCATGAACCAAAACACAGTGACATCACCTTCAGTTACTAAACAACTTAGTGAAAATGTAAAAATTACTGTTAGATTGGTATCTGGGATGTTCTTTTTTTCTTTTTCAATAAAAAGCCTTCTGTGGACAGGTGTTCTAAATGACCATTTTGCTATAAGCACTAATAATAAAGTGTATCTGTATGCTGCACTTCCAATGCAACTGTTACATTCATGTCCAAGTAAATCTAAGTCTAAATCTAAATCTACTTTTTAACAGCTGGACAGTTTTGTTTGAACACTGGTCTTCCTCCTGTTGTGCATTAAGAACACTTACATAATGTGTCAACACATTCATTCATTTTCTGAACCCGCTTTATCCTCACTAGAGTCACAACGGTCGCATGGCGCCTATCCCAGCTACTTAAGGGTGAAGGCGGGGTACACCCTGGACATTTCACCAGTTCATCACAGGGCTGACATATAGAGAAAAAAAACCACTCTCACATTTACACCTATGGACAATTTAGATTAACCAATTAACTTATCAGTGCATGTCTTTGGATGTGGGAGGAAGTTGGAGTACCCGGAGAAAACCCTCGCAGACATGGGGAGAACATGTAAAGTCCACACAGAAAGGTCTCACCCATCAACTGGTGCTGGAATCGAACCCAGGACCTTCTTGCTGTGAGGCACGAGTGCTAACCACTGCAACACCATGACGCCCTGTGTTGACACAGTGCATGATATAACAATATGTTGTTTAAAAGTATTTCTGTGGACCTTTCATTGAATCCCTTTACATTAATATGGGGGGTGTCTTACATATCTTCTTCCCATACAACCCTGAGAGGACCCCTTGCAACTTTAATCAAACCCTGCTTAGTGCACACAGACATCTATTGGTAAACATTTCTCACTCATTGTAATGTCTCTAGACTGTAGTAGGCCTGCAAAACATATTAAACTAGACTGGATTCTCCCAGATCCCACATAGTAGTATTTGGATATAGCTGCTAATTTAACTGAAAAATGTCAAGAAACATAACACACATAAAGAGGTGTTTTATTGAAGAAATGTCTAAATACATGCTTGTGTTTTGTGCTTGAGCACCACTAAGGCAGGACATCCACACTCTGGTTTGGTTGCATTTCACAGATCCATTTGTTCCTCTCTCTGCAATCACGGGGGAACAAGGAATTCCCAAAGGACCCACAGTTGTCTTTATATCTGGACATCCAGGACCTTAAAAAAAATCAAAATGCAATTACATTTATTCATGATGCCACTGCAGCTGTTACATTCAGTCACTGAGTCAATGTATTAAAGCTTCTTATCTCACCTGTCCAACGATGGGATAACCTGGGTGACATTATTTACCCACATAAATGTTTGTGCTCTTTCTACATAAAAGAGACCAACCCAGTATTGACCTCTAGAATGCCTGTGAAGCATGTCCAAGGTGTTCCTCAAAAACATCTGCGTAAAAACACAGAGAAAATAATCTTTATAGATGATCCAAGTGAGCGTATGAATGTACACATTTTATTTCATCATGCTAGTTGTCAAATATTTGCATGCCAACACATTATACATTGTTAACATGGTAATTACTCCATACTTGCAAGACATCCTCATGTTAGTGCAATAAATATGGTAGCAACACAAGTGAATGTTTTCAACCCACCTCCTCCTCTGGGTTATTGATCACAGTCAGGTCACCTCCACGACGAATACAGTCATCTCTGCTTTCTTTCCAGCTCAGTGCCTGAGCGACACCATTATCAAATAAGTAGCAGGACGAATTGAAAATGATCCATCCAGGGAGGCATTTGCCACATGTGTCTTCTGAGAAACACAAAATATATTATGACAACATTTTTTTAAGGGAAAAAGCATTAAAGTTAATTTAGACATTGTAATTAAACCTCCTAACCCAGAGCTGACATGTTGGACTGTAGAAGAGCCTTCTCTGACTGCAGTTCCTCGATCTGTTTTTGATAAACAACATTGATCGCCTTCTGGTGCGCAAGTTTTAGCTTCAGATTTGCATGACCACTGAGTACTTTCTGCAGCTGGTTCTTGGCCTCCTCTTCAGCTTCCATCATGTCGCTGTGGCTGCTGCGGAGATATTCCAGCTTACTGATGAGCTCTGAGGCAGCGGTATGGGAAACCTGGTCAGATCCCAGTTTGACTGTGGCACCTGAATGAACGAAAAGAAAAAAAATAACCAATAAATGTGGGACTAAGTAAGAAATCATGACATGGAGGACCTTCAGCTTTTAAACATTTATCATACACTGAGGAGGAGACATCTGGAAACATCTTATGAAGCTTTGATTTTGAGTTGTGTGGTCTGTTGAGAGCCTAGAAATACATTAACCCTTTCATGATTGAACTATGATAAACTTAATTAAGATTTTTTTTATCCCTCCTTTGGCATTAAAAAAAATAATGCAATTTTTTTCTAATTATTAACCTATTTTTCATTGAGTTGCAAAAATGTCCAGAAACATGTATTTATTGATATACTATATAAAAACTATCAAATAAAAACATTTTTAATGCTGCTAATTTGATGTTTTGTCAAACTTTAACACACTTTAATACTAGTTATTACTCACCATGGAGATAATATGCTAAAAAAACACCTTTTTGTTTAAACTCCCCAATAATTACAGTCTAATAACAATAACAGGCAATTGCTTTACACTCAAACATATTACTACAGATCAGGTTTATTAAGAACAGCAAATTTACAGTAATGGTATGAATTGCAGTGTATGTGATGATGCATTAGTGTCCAATGTGTTGACTGATATGGAACTAAAACAACAAAACCATGAATATACAAAAAAAAATAGCTGTCCACTGCAGTAACCACTTTGCATGAAAGGGTGTGGATTCAATTGAGTGGATTTTTTTTTTTTTTTTTTTCCCTGGGATACTCACATTTTATCCCCATTGCAACAGCAGCTATCAGCAGAGCCCCGTTGAGCAGCCCCAGGCACAGTAAAAGAAGGCGATAGTTAAACTCACCTGTGATAATAAACAGTGACAGTGAATGTCATGAAAAACATAAGCATTGTATATCCATTTGCATCATACTGTTAGATAGACAGCTTATTTTAGTAAGTATTCTTATGAAAACCACATCACTACTAATACTATGACTTCATTCATAGGAAAAATGAATAAATTAAAGATTATATTCATCTCATTCACAGAAATGATAATTGCTAACCTATTTTTACACAGTAGAAATTACTTAAATATGGCTCTAAACTGATATAAAGTTTAGAAATATTGTGTCACTAGTATCTTTCTTGAACTGTCTGAATAGAAAGAGGAACTACTTACTGATGGTCATTTGAGGGTCAAAATCATACAGTACCTTGTACACATCCACCTTTGTTGCTGTTTGTCCGTCTCTGTGTCCTCCCCATTGCTGCAAAATGTTACAGGCTGTGTTCACTGTTGGGTTTACTGCCTCTTTTATATTCACAAAATGCAGAACGAGAGTAAATGTTAACACCTCCTTCTGCATTTGTGGGTTGTTCTACTGCAAGGAAACTGTCACTTGCAGCTGGATGGATATATGTTATGCAAATGTAAAAAATATATCACAAAATTCTGAATATTAAATTCAACTCTGAAGTAAATAACTTCCGCCATTATTTGATTTACTTACTTGTACAAATCATATAAGTAATTCATAATGATTGAATACATAAATGCAGATGTTTGGTGAAGGGTGAATCAATTAAAAAGCATTACTTCACACTATCTTCATCTATTAGTTTATATGCAGTTGATTAATTGCTGTATTTAGTTGTTATATTATTGAGCTTGCTTCTGCAAATGTTAATTTCAGATCAATGTATTTAATCAGTCTCATTATAAGAACAGTAAATACCCTGATATTGTAAAAACATATTACCATTTTTACTGGTCATCAGAATGTAACATGTATCTGTTTATTGTATCAAACTACAACAACTTGATCAAAACCTCAAGGTGAGAAACAGTAATTCATGGCATCTATGAGAATTCACATTTTAAAATGAAATTATTTGAATGAATTATTATAATTATTTTAATTTATACCCATAATATTTTTTTTCCTACTTTCTGTGACACTTTTAGTGTTTGGGATTTTGATTTTTTTCTCTTACTAAATCCCAAATCTGTTGTTTTTTATTTTTGCCTTTTTGCCTAAATCCACATCACACGAACTTTCCTAAATGCTGACAATCCAAAACTTCATAGTGGAAGTGGCATGTTGCTGCTGCTGTCTATTTGACTTACGTAATTTTTGTTTCCTCCCCTTTATCTAGAGATATTACTGAACTCCTGCCCTCACTACACTCACTTTTTTTTTTTTTTTTGCAATTTTTTGACAGGTTCTTTGTTTGTGTTATTCATCATGCACATTTCACATCAATAATTTGCCATGTTTTTTTTTTAATGATAGTGATTATTATATAAACACAGGAGAAACACATTAGGCACATTATGTTTCACATTTACTTGAACTATTGGTCATGTTTCTTTTCACTATAATTTATCATTATTATGAAGACTCTAAATCCAAAAATGCCTTCATGCATTCCCCAGTATGTCTGAATAGTCACCATGCACTTCATTAGTTGAATTGAATTCCACATAACCATTCTTTCTTCGATTGTCAGCTTATATTATACCTCCCTCTCGCAAATGGCATATTTATTATCACTCTATAGTGCTCTGAATTTCCTCCCGTTAATCCAAAACCTTTAAAAAATGACTCTCACTGTACTTTTTTTTTTTTTTGTCTTTGTTGCTGGTGCAGATAGAATGATCTGAATGTAGTTGCAGACAGTGGTCAATAATACAAAAACATTTTTCTGCACTTATTCCCACTAAGATACACTTCATCTCACACATTTAAATCAGATCTGTCTCCAGTACAGAAGAAAATATAATATATGTTGCAATAAGTGGATCCTGATGTTACATGCGTTCACATATACACATTATTTTAATACAGTGCAAAGACTCAATAGAAGGAATAGTATATACAGTCTACAGTCTATGGGTCATCCTTATTATGAAGTTTTTCAATAATATCTCAATAACACAGACATACTGTCGAGTAATTCTGAACTCTTACCCTCCATCTGTTAAAGTTACAGGCGCCTGCACAGATGGACCCCTGGTGGTGCTCAAGTACCTGCCCTTTTGCCCTTGATGAGTGAAATGTCCTTTCTTCTGGAATCCAATTGTTTCTTCATTCATCACTATTTAAGAATAAAAAATACTCTCTCTGTCATCAATGACCCCCAAATGGATTTTCTGACAGGGCTGGCATTTATTTGAGTTCTTGTAAGAATTCTGCTCCACAGTGCTCACAAAATCCCCGCTGTTCCCCTGCCTCACCCCTGCCACACCCCTCCCTCTTCCTCCTCCACTTACTGCTCATGCGGTGCTGAATGCCAGGCCAAACCACTGCAGCTTACTTCTCCTCTGACCCGCAGCATCAGACAGACAGGTAATCAGATGTGCCTACAGACTGAAATTGTGAGGTAACACATGGCATGGATGGGGTGGTGGTGGTGAGGAGTGAATAGTTCTATGAGAGACAGAGTAGTTCTCTGTACCTCTCTCT
>JAPTGZ010010035.1:0-10120 GCA_029814645.1 Fowleria isostigma
CCATGGGAGATTATTATCCCTTTGTTTTCGATACTGGAAGAAAACTATTTCAACTCACTATTTCATCTTTGGCTGCTTGGATTGGATGTCACATCATAAAAACAAAAGAAGAAAAAATTGGAGGATCTCATTGGTCGAGAGACCGACTGGAAGTCGTCATTGTTTACATCAAGCTTCAATATAGCTTCAATATAACATGCTAACATAATTTAGCATGTTTTTATCACAAAATGTAATGAATAAAAAACATATCATGGAGTTATAATGGTAGAATTCATGTTTGAAGTTCCTGGAAAAAAACACCGCACTTAACGGCTGGATTGAAAACCTTCTTGAAAGACTAGAATTGCCCCGAGCTCACCATAGATCGCCCAAAGAGCATGCTTGCGATAGACATTTTCCTCATCAAGTTTTGCTGTGTGGTTCCTGAGATATTCTGCAAAGTACCGTCGCTGTTGTGTGGGGACGCCCGTGAACCAGCAGAGTACTAAGAGTTAAATATGGTTAACTTTTGGGACACACAGCAGTGACACGTTGATGTGGCCTCAGCCATTGTTGACAAGTAAACCGGAAGCAGCCGTGAAAATGTCTTCTCGGATGTCACAACTCCAGTCTGTTCTCTCTCTTTTTCTTTCTCTCCCCCTCTACGTACCTCAGTCTCTTTTCAGTTTCCCGCCAGTTTTCACCTCTAACCCAGTTTCTCCCTTTCAGCCACTCCCACTCATCAGCTTCATCTCTGACAGCTGTCAAGCACACTGGTTTCCCCTCAGTCATTAACTCAGTATTTAAGTTTCACTCATTCTGTTTCTCGTCGCCAGATCGTTCCTCTGCATAGCATGAATATCCAGCGTTATCTCCTGCCTGCTTACCTGTTACCCGACCTGTTTTGCCTGTCTGTTTCCTGGTTACCTACTTGCCCTTCATCCCTGGATTACACCTCCTTGTGAAAACCCCAGATATTCACCAACCTTCGTCTCTGGATCACGTCTCTCCATCTGCTTCCCTGGTGACTGACCTGTCTTCCATCCTCGATCAAGTCCCTCGTCTCTGCACTTTCGGATACTACTTTACTACTACTACTACTTTTGGATTACCCAGCTTCAGACCCCCCCCCCACCTGTCCTTGACCCTGTCACTCGCCAGTTTCCTCCTGGACTTTTTGCCCTTGGGGGTCCAGCATCAGCAGGGGGTTTCCATACCCTTCTCGAGTGAGCTTAAAGTTGTTCTCTTTAAGTCACCCCAAAAACTCAACCTGTTTGGTCCAGGTTATTCCATTGACTGTATTGACTGTTGTGTGTATGTCAATTAAAACTGTTACATCTATACTTCTACCTCAAGTACTGCATTTGGGTCCTTGCACCGGATCATTAAAAAAGATCTACCTACGGCAAATTGGGAATAAAAAAAAGATGTCTCTCAATTCCAATTTTTCTTTTTTTTTTTTAACCATTTAGAATAAAAGGATACAAGCTGTTTTTCATTTACCATTTTTAAGCAAAATGAAATGAGTTTTCCATTTTTCATTAATATCAAAACAAACTGAATGGCTGCGATGTACACAGACTGTTATACCTACATTATCTTACAGATTTTCCCCTTCGATTTCCACCAAACTGCTCCCGTTGTTGCTGTTATCGTGTAGAACACCCTCTTGATTGGTTAGCTCCTCTTTATCCCTACTTCGAATCAGAGTGAAAAGAACAAAACGATTACGGAGGATGGTAATAATTAAGGATATAAATAAGTCACAGAAGTAGAAAATAGCGACTACAGTATCGCACGCTGTATATGCAAATCAGAGCAGCCGAATGCAGACGCTGCTTATTTTTGTGACTGTGATCCATCGCTGTATTTTTCAGGTGCAGGTAGATTATGAGGTGAACAACAGCCAGGTGATGCTCCAAAACAGGTCAGAATTTAAGGACTCAACTCTCTAGAAAAGTGGAAGGAGAAAAGGATGGTGGGAGTCTACTGTCATCATCAGGTACTGATTAGTGTGTACGCCAATGATGCATCCGATGACACCGGGTAACTATGACTACGATGTGGTGGGCAAAAAAAGTGAGTGTGGGCTCATCTTCATCCACTGCTCCATTGTTTCCCCCATCGTAAAGGATAAGGATGCAGGGAGGGATGATGAGTGGGATGGTTGGTGATGGTGAAGGCGGTGGTGCTGAGGGAGGCGGCCCTGATCCTGATGCATGATGGCTGCATGAGTTGATACAATGAGGAGGAGGAAGAGAAACATTAGAGAAGGAAGAGGAGTCGAATGGCATATGGTAGCTGAAGACCCGGCGAAGACGAGGAGGACGAGGAGGAGGGGAGGAAGCAGCAGGAATACGATAGAAAATATTAACAAGGAGGGGAGAGTGTATTATGCATAACAAAAAAAAAAAAAAAAATCCACCAAAAGTTAAATCTCCTGCAATATTTTCCATACTCAACATAAATTAGTAACAGTCTGTAGTTATGTTAAACACTGTGATGTTGAGAATTAATGTGTTTAACCCATAAAGACCCAGTGCTACTTTTAAAGAACTTCCTAAATATCAGAAATGCTCTCTTTATTTTACCTTTAAGTGATCTATCAGAATTTATTATATTATCTTCTGTATTTGGCATTTTTCAGTGTAAATCATGTATTTTCCTATTTTTTTTATATACTTAATTCAGAAGTTCATGAAAATTCAGAGTAAATTGAAAGATTATTAGATTAAAACAGAGAAAACTGAAGAAAAGTAACTTTTTCAGCAAAAATATCAATAACCAAATGCAAATACATGTGTGTCCATCCACTGTCATTGGTCCAACTCCATGGGTTTTACTGATGAATCAATGCTGTAGCGGATGACGGTGTTTCCACGGTAACTACAGAGCCTCTGAACATCCAAATGAGTCATATCTGAGGGTCATGAAAAGATTAATGACAGTATTTTACATCAATTATTTACATGTATTGATAGGATTAGTGGATCAACAGGTATTAAACAATTTACATCACTAGATGGTTTTGGTTGCTAGTAGTGATGAACTCAATTTTTTCGTCTGTTGTGAATCAATTCAGAAATTAAAAAAAAAAAAGCCAGTATTGGTCACAAACCAATAACTAAATTTGTGGTGCCTAATATAAGTAAACCACCAAGTTTGACCCTTAATGTGTCTGTTTTATGGCCAACGATGAATAATGTATTAGAAAATTACAACATTTGATAAAGATTTTTCCACTAGTGTATGAACATAGAATGACAGTAGTAGTATTTGGTATGCTTTTTACTATCTATCTATCTATCTATCTATCTATCTATCTATCTATCTATCTATCTATCTATCTAAATAGACTCAGAGAAGGAATTCAGTGAGTCATCGATTCATAAACGATTCAGCAACTTGCCGCTCTTTCATTCAGCGGTTCACTATCTTGTCTTGGTCTGTCCGTCACCTGCAAGTAGTCTCACCATACAATCACAGATCTTGCTGTAGACACTATGGGTGCTGTAAGGTGTGTCACACAGCACATCCGTCCACGACTAATTGAGTGATTTCAAATAGTTTATGTGATGAATAGATAATAATATTAGCAAAGTGCTGCCAGAATTGATTTGTTCATGAATCACCCATCACTAGTTGCCAGGGGACGTTTGGGTCTTTATGGGTTAAGTTAGCATGCTATCCGGCTAGCGCTGACCTGTCTCCTCTCATTACACAGTGCAGTACAGTGTCCAGGCTGCCTCCAGGCTGTTGTGAAGAAGCGGTGCTGCCCAGCTGCATACTCTAACCTCTTGTCAATCATGTAGAAGGACAGCTAGTCTTTGAGTCCCGACCAAGAGCCACTGCAATCCTGTCACATAAAAATGCCTGCTGAGGTGCTCGGAGACAGATCTGATCATGTGTCGTATGTAGTGTAAATGTCCTGATGCATTCCCAACATGAGTGGGACAGGACAATAAGGCGTCAATGCAGGACGTCAGGTTGTTTTGGTGACACTGAGAATACTGATGCATGAGCTGACAACACACACGGTGTCACAATATCCTGTAGTTTACATCCTTTTGTGCAATTTTACCAATTTTCTCATTTACTCCATATTTCTCTTATTCTACCTTTTACATAAATTTTGCTTGTTTGTTATTTTTATTATGTGCCTTTCTTCCATATTTCAAAAGCAACAACTAGTTGCTCTTTCTTTTTCTTTTGACAATGGGCCACTAGCAATATTTGTTATACACTGAATTTATTATTTTTGTACATATGCATATTTTTGCACATTTTGCAGATCTTATTCTGTGTATTTGTTTCTGTCATTATAGTGTGTTTTTACTGTTGCATGCTTTCTCTTTTGCATCGTGTGGAGCAGTGCTCCAATTCTGTTGTACTGTGGACATAGTATGTTGGTGTGATGATAATAGAGACGTATCTTATTTCTCTTATTTGTTATATCATTATTATTATCATCATTATTATTATTATCAGTAGTAGTAGTAATAATATTAGTAGTAGTAATAGTAGTAGTAGTCATTGTAATAAATGTAGTAGGGCAGCTGTGACTCAGTTGGTTTAATGACCAGAGAGTTGGTGGTTTGAATCCTGCCTCCAGTTGTCCACATGTCACAGTTACTGAACCTGCATGACGACAGCCACCCACAAGTGTATGAGTGTGTGCGTGAATGGGTGAATGTGAGGCTTTGTAAAGTGCTTTGGGCACCATGAAAATGTAAAAAAGCACTATATAAGTTTATCATTCACCATTTAGTAATAGTAGTAGGAGTAATAGGAGTAGTAGTAACAGTCATTGTAGTAGTAGTAGCTGTAGTAGTAGTAATAATAGTATTAGTAGAAGTAATAGTAGTTATAGCAGTAGTAATAGTAGTAGTAGTAGAAGTAGTAGTAATAGTACGAGTCTTCATAGTAGTAATAGCAGTCAAAGCAGTAGTAATGACAGTGGTAGTAGTAATAGGAGTAGTAGTAATAATAGTAGCAGTAATAGTAATAATAGCAATGGTAATAGTAGTAGTAGTAATAGTAGTAGTAATAGTAACAGTATTCATAGTAGCAATAGTAGTCATAGCAGTAGTAATGATAGTGGTAGTAGTAATAGGAGTAGTAGTAATAATAGTAGTAGTAGTAGTAGTAGTAGAAGTAGTAGTAATAGTAAGAGTAGTCATAGTAGTAATAGTAGTCATGGCAGTAGTAATGATAGTGGTAGTAGTAATAATAATAGTAGTCATAGTAGTAATAGTAATGATAGTAGTAGAAGTAATAGTAACAGCAGTAGTAATAGTACTGTGACTTTATTGTTGTTTTCCTCTTGTTAGACCTTTTGTCATATTACATCTTTTACAACCAAGCTTTTCACATGACTTCCACCTTTATTTAAGAAAAAAAAAACATTCCCATTTTTGATCGTGACTCTAATTTTGTGAAAAGCGTCTCTAAATCTTACACTCCTTAGATGAACAGCGTTCCTTCGCTCCCTTTAGGGGTCGCCACAGCAAATATGTGCTTGCGTGTGACCCTGTGTCTACATGGTCTTCTACCTGCACGTCCTCCTTCACCACGTCCATAAATATCCTTTTGTTCGTCCTCTTCGCCTCCTGCCTGGTAGTTCCATCTTCATTATCCTTCTACCTAAGTATTTCAATCCCTCCTCTGCACATGTCACACCCGTCTCCATCTGGACTCCCTCATTTTGTCCCCAAAACGTCCAACCGGAGCTGTCCCTCTGATGGGCTCGATCCTAATCCTGTCCATCCTTGTCACTCCCAGAGAACATCGCAACAGCTCCAACTCCTGTTTTGTGTGCAGCTGTCTCTAAACCGTCCACAGAAGTGAACAGTGAATAATACGTATTATGTACATTGTAAAAGCTGTAACACTGGAAATGCTGTCAGTTAACCCTTTAACCCCTGACGTGTCTGTGGTGAGTGTTCTGAATGGATGATTTATTTTAAATGTTCAGATAAATTCAACCATTTGATCAATATGAAAAATTTCAAAACATGCTGATAACATAGACCTTGTTCTATCCATAGACATCTGAGCATGCTCAATGCATCCCCAGTCCATAGGTGGTGGGTAAATACAGAGCAGTGAGTGAGACCAACTCGCAATATAAATAGACAGTTGGGGCTTTTTTTTTTTTTTTTTTAACATTGCTATCCTTGTATTTTTTTGTTTTCACTGTTGCTTTATTTATTTGGTTATTTGTTTAATCGGATCCCGTGTCTTCTTGGGGCCCAAAACAAAAAGACTAAAATTCAAATACACAACATTTACAATGCAAAAAACATGCAATTGTAGATTGAATTATATACAGAGACTTTACATAACACATAAAAAAAAGGTTGTACCATTGATTTGACTGTACATCTACAAAACATTGAGTTAAGTTTTAATGGGATTTAACAGCTTTTTAAAACATGCATAAAGTTACTAATCCTTCAGCTTTTTAGGCAATTCATTCCAAAGTTGGGTGGATCTAAAAAAGACATTGTTTAAACATAATGTATTGGGATGATTGATAACTAAACTGGGGTTGCAGGTGAGTAGAGTATTTATTGTATACGTGAATTTGTTGAGAGTATTTGAGCTTTTCATAAAATTAGCTTGGTTGACTGGTTAAAATAATTTTCTTTATAAATATTAATAAGTTATACTGTATTTTAACATCAATTAAAGGCCATAAAAGCATGTATATCAGTGACATTGGTGGTATAGGGACATCTCAGTACAAGGTGAGCCACCTTATCCTGGACTATTTGAAGTTTAGATAAGTCTGTTTTAGTAGAAGCTGACTGTATAACTGACCAGTATTCTAGGTCGGACAATACTAGAGATCGTACCACTTCTTTCATAACCAGTGGGGTGATAAAAGAGCCAGTGTTGTTTGCGGTGTTGTGGGGATTTTTCTTTATTTTTACATTCCCGAAATTGAGTTTTGCAAGATCTGTCACTGCTGCTGAAAGTAGCTGTTGGCTGTTCTAAAATTCGCTAGATGTCACTAACAGACGCTAATGGGGTTTAAATTGCATACTTGGTCATACCTCCAATTATCCTTCTCCCCTGAAAATTAATTTGCCCACAAGTAGCGAGACAAACATTAGCTAGGAAGACGGGGGGGGGGCATGTGTGATGGAAGGCTACCCTTGAATGCATAGGATGATGGGCATCAGTTACTGCAGATGCTTTTACGCCACAATCTCCAAAACGCCATAAAAGTCTCCAGTACCACCACAAAATTTGCTAGCTATGTTGCTAGCCGCTTTTGGAAAAAAAAAAAAAGTTGCCAAGATTGTTTGAAAACTTGCCATATTTAGCGACAAAGTTGCCAAGTTGCTAGATATCTTTCCTGTGAACGTGATAACTAGGACAGATTTGGTTAGATTTCTTCTTCCTTGATAACACACGTAGGCGACCCCTAGTGGAAGAACCTTGTGGATTTCAGCTTCTTTATGAGTATTATAAGTCATCCACATGGGGGCGGTTTAGTTGAAAATCAGTTTTTTGGACATAAATCACGCAGTAATAGGACCACTGAGGTCAAATTTGGCTCATATTGATTGTCTTACAAACGTCCACTTTCTCGCTGCCATTCAGAGTTCATATGTTGTCATTTTCATTCACTGATGTATGGGTGTGTGCGTGAATGGGTGAATGTAAGGCTTTGTAAAGCACTTTGGGCTCCATAAAAGTGTGGAAAAGCGCTAGATCAGTGCAGTCCGTTTACCATTTTACCATTTTAGGAGGAGTTTTGTGGGAAAAAATTGGTTCTCTGACCATTATTCTGTCACTATCAGGTTGAAGTAGCTCAGATTGAGTTCATATTGATTGTCTAGCGATTATCGTGGATAGATTTATTATAGCACAGGATTGGGGGGGATTTCGGAGATATATCCTTGCTGTCAGCCCCCGACAGCATAAACCTCATTTTTACTGTGTTTTTTTTCTGAGTTTTGATGAGTGTAACTGCTTTTTTGGAGTTCAACCAGGTGTCAAAAACAGCTGGACTGATTTAGAAACAAAGAACCCCAAAACAAAAACTACTAAGCCCAAATCCAAATACTTATTGTTCAGTGTGTTCCAGTTCACAGTTCATGTTCAGAGCATCCTAAATCTCTTAATGATATCGATTCTGAGTGCCTTATTTAGTAAAAACCCGTCAAATTTCCACTTTTCTCTTGGTCTTTTTCTGTTATTCCAGCTGTTGTGACCCGAAAACACACAGCAGAAAAAAAAAACACTGAAGAAAATGAACACAAGCACAAACTCACAGCAGCTTTTACGACACTAATACAGATGCCAATACACCTGTAATAATGTCTCGGGGGTTAAAGTGTTAAAGAAAATACAAGAAGGCCCAATCCCGATTTCACCCCTTACCCTACCCCTTGAAACGGAGTTGTAAAGGGAAATATTTTCTAATGAAATGAGACAAGCCTTCCAGACCCGTTACACCATCGATGTAGTGATAAACAGATGCGACAACTTTGTTTCCAAGAGAACCCACCACGTTGTCAGCAACTGTAACGGTCTCTGTTGCATGGGCTTTGGGCATCTTTTTGCAGCTATCAACCGTAAACCGCAGAAATGCGATCTATAATACACTGAAACGGCATTAAACAGTCGATCAAATGATTAAGTTGTTTACGAAGAAAATGACTATATCTGTGTTTCTTCCGTCACACTGCTGCACTTGTTTGCTGTGTTTATCTCCGTCTCGCCTATGATTGGAACAGAATTATGGGAAATTTCTCACCCCTAGCCCTTCACATGAACATGCAAAACAGAGGGGGGTAGGGCTCAGGAATGAATTAGGATTCAGTCCATATCTACAATTGGGTCATTTGGTGATTAAATGCAGCAAAATCTTAGTTTGTCAGTCA
This sequence comes from Fowleria isostigma, assembly GCA_029814645.1. NCBI lineage: Eukaryota > Metazoa > Chordata > Actinopteri > Kurtiformes > Apogonidae > Fowleria > Fowleria isostigma. Next base: position 8,880 of record JAPTGZ010010035.1, read on the forward strand.
TTGTTTTATGATTATGGGCTGTGCAACTGCTGCGTGGTCTGCATATATGTGGGATCACACCTCTATATGTTGAGTATGTGTGACTCTGCATATTGGTTACGCACTAAACATCACTCTAATCCATGGCTATTTACACATTGTTCATAAGTATCTTCAGACACATAAAGCAGATGCTGTTTTTGCTTACATGCACTCATCACTGTGTGGGCCGTAAAACCGCTAAATATGTAAAGTACATCATGCATAAGCACATTTAAGAGTTATCCATGTTTTGCATAATTTAATGTTTTTGTGGTTGAAGGGCATATTAGAATGTTTACAGCTTTTTTTTTTTGGTTTGGGGATTTTTTTTCCATCCTTAACATGCAGAAATAAAAAGAGAAAATGTAAAATGACAAAAATAGAAACAGAAAAAGATTATAAACATATTTAACCCAAACAGCCACCGGCAACCATCTAAAATGTTTAATAACTTTTAAACCAATAATCCTATCAATACATATAAATAATTGGTGTAAAATACAGTCTCTCATCTTGTCATGGTCGTCAGATATAATCCATTTGGACGTTCAGAGGTCTGTAGTTACCATGGAAACACCATCAACTTCTACACAATTGACTCACCAGTAAAACACATGGAGTTAGATCAATGACAGTGGATAGAAACACATGATTTATGTTTAGTTAATGATAGATTTTGTTCAAAGAGTCACTTTTTTCCTCAGTTTTCTCTATTTCTAATATAATAACCTTTAAATGAGTGATATTTTGCTTTTTTAAATGGAATTATTCATTTTAAAACATTTCCCTGTGGTCTGCATAAACTGTAAATGCTATACTTGGGTCTGAATTCTTCATTAATTCAACTCCACAGGTCCATTGTCACTATTTCTGAGTAATGACACCAGAAAGGTGGTTTTGCATGCTGGCCCTTTAAAAAGCAAATGAGTCACTTCATACCCCGCCCCCTCCAGGTTGTTGACCATGCTGCTCTGTCTCGTTCAGCCACTTGTGTTTGTTAATACATAAAGACCCGGCACTACTTTTGTGTCAGTTCCCACATGATATTTTCTCTATATTTAATGTATTTTAACCCATAAAGATCCAAACATTCACCAGCTAACAAAACCATCTACTGATCTACAATGATTAATACCTGTTGATCCATTAATCCTATCAATACATGTAAATAACTGCTGTAAAATGAAGTTTTTCATCTTTTCAGGGTCATCAGATATGAC
>JAPTGZ010010102.1:0-10117 GCA_029814645.1 Fowleria isostigma
ATCTCAGAGTAGATCAACTCAGAGTGCAGGGTTAGACTCAGAGTTTGTTGACACCGCTACGCGAAACGGACCCCTGGTCTGTAACCGTGTGGGCGGTTTTGGTCAAATGTAAACATTTTGCTGATGTTCAAGGTCCACATTGATCCAGTTGACAAACACAGCCTTGGATTAGGGTTGATCCACACATGCAGCCATTGGTTTACACCGGTGTTTGTCAAACTGTGGGGGTGAGGCTGCCAGAGGGAGTGGGGCCAAGGGGGTCATGGGATCACTCCTGGGTGTTTTAGAACATGCATTGGGTGGAGCTAATGTTTGATCCTTGTTCCAGGTGAACTGATTTTATGGACATACACCAAACTAACTTTTTGCCATGGTGATCTTTGACTAGACACCAAGTTACAGTTTGAAGGACTGGACTGAACACAAATTTTATGGAAACAGAACCATTGATCCACTGAAACTGGTCACATGATCATCTGTAAACCAACATGTGTTTGGGTTAGGGTTAGTTTAAATCAGTTTAGGGTTAGTTTGGGGTTCATTTAGGGCAGTGGTTCTCAAATCTGGTCCTCGTGGCCCGGTGTCTTGCATGTTTTAGATGTTTCCCTCTTTCCAACACCTGGTTCAATTAATAACCAGCTCATCACCAAGCTCTTCCGAAGCTTGGTAATGATGTAATGGCTTTCAGGCGTGCCTGAAGAGGAAAATATCTAAAACGTGCTGGACACCAGGCCACGAGGACCGGATTTGAGAACCAGTGATTTAGGGTTAGTTGAGGATTAGTTTAGACTCATTGATCCACTGATACTGGTCAGATGATGATCTGTGAACCAACATGTGTTTGGGTTAGGGATAGTTTAGGTTAGTTTAGGGTTAGTTTAAGTTAGTTTAGGGTTCGCTAAGGTTAGGTTAGGGTTAGTTTAGGGTTCATTTAGGGCTAGTTTAGGGTTACTTTAGGGTTAGTTTAGGTTAGTTTAGGGCTAGTTTAAGTTAGTTTAGGGTTAGTTTAGCATAGTTTAGGTTAGTTGAGGTTAGCTTAGGTTAGTTTATGCTATTTTAGGGTTAGTTTAGGATTAGTTTATGTTATTTTAGGGTAGTTTAAGTTAGTCTAGGGTTAGATATTGCCTCATTTTTTCAGTGATAAATGCTGAGGGTAGAGTAGGAGGTACTTGAATATAAAAGTACATTTCAGGAGTACTCCTCATTCAACAGTTTGAGAACCGCTGGTATAAAACATCTGTTGGCCATGGTTCTGGTCATGTTGACCCATTGTTTTAACCGTGGGCCTTTGGGGGGGTGCTGGTGTTTCACAACCATCCAGACTTGGATCCAGTTTAAATCTAATATGTTTATTACTTTCTGTTGGGACTGTAAGACATTTACTAAACTGTTTAATCTGTTTTTTATTCAGCTTTGATGAACGTCCCCACAGTCTGGACCTGAGACTGTTTGGATGTTTCATGATACTGTCCACTAGATGGCAGCATTGACACATCTTAACATCCTCCATGTCTGGATCATGCAATCCAAAAAAAAAAACCCTCAAAAAAAGAAAAGAGCTTAGTGGTGCAATAATAACCTGCAGGCTACAATGGACGTCCATGCAAGACAGGATTTAGTTCAATATTTTACAGCAGTGAACAGTTTGAACTGAAAAAAACTCACCATAGTGTTTGTGAAAAGTGTCTGATCGTAAACATTAACGCTTCAAGACCAGGGGTCCATTTCACAAAGCAGGTTTAGTGAAAACTCTGAGTCTATTAACCCTAAAATGAGGGACACTGAGTTTTCCGTTTTCCAAAGTGAGGTAACTCAACCCAAAGACAGAGGGGTAACTCCAGCCTGTTTCACAGAGAGAGGTAACTTAACCTCTCAGTCAGTTACCACAGTAACAGACTCCGTGAAACTAACCTGGTCGGGACCAGGTTTTTCTCAATGAAACCTCGAGTTTCTCTCTGACTCCGCCCCCCTTTCAGCCACACACCACATTTGATTTCCGCATTCATTCAGTCAGCAGACGAGTTTTGGTGAAACATACAGTAGTTCTGCCATCTGTTATTTAAAAATAAAAAAGTCAGTAGGTCAATATTTGAAGTCGACTTTTTTTACAAACATGGCATGTCCTTTTGACAATGATCTCATTGATTAAGATGCAGCATTAGTGTCAGGAAATTAAATTATTCATCAGAGATAGTGATCAACCTGCGCGTAGATGTTGTGACATTTCCAGACAGTTATCTTTTTGAGCGGTACTGCTTCACATCACAGTCCATCATTTAAATACACAACCTAATCCGTCCCTACATGTGAACATTACCAGTAGTCATGCTTAGTTTAGTTTATTTCATTTCGAGCTTATGCATTTTATGTATATTGGCCATTCCATATACATGTACAATAATCAATACTGTACATTTCAGACATGTGTACACAGATATACCTAGACGGATTGTGCACATGTACAAAAAGAACAAGTAGATTTGTAGAACATGCATATAAAACTATATATAGTCAATTATACGGAAAGATTATTCATACAGAAATATGACAATGTACATGTAGAATATACACAAGGAGCATACACTCTCACCAAAGTTACAATTGTTGAAGAAAACTAACAAAATCATGAAAACTAGAATTCCAAAAACATTTTTGTTCACTGAAATAAATTAAAAGGAAAATTAAAAGAAAAAACAGTAAGAAACTGAAACTGTTGTGTGTGTTTACAAAACTAAAACATGCTGGAATTACAGATGAAATGGCTTTTGTTTTCATCTTTGTCAATCAATTTATAATTATTATTATATTATTATAAGAATTATAATTTATAAACCTTTGGGATTGGTATGAAATAAGATTTATTTTTGTTTGACAACATTTAAGCTTATGCAATGACCCGACCAGTGATGGCTGCGGGGTAAACAACGCAGCACTGTTATGCCCCATTGCCATGGTAACTCGTCAAATCGGGGTTCTATTGATGCGGTCTTTTTTCAGCAGTGATGCACGCGCTTAACTCCAGGTGAAACTACTGAGTTGATCAAATTAACTCAAATCAGCTGTTCTGGAACCCAAAATTCAGAGTTTCTTATCTCAGAGTAGATCAACTCAGAGTGCAGGGTTAGACTCAGTTTGTTGAACCTGCTTTGTGAACTGGACCCTGGGACATCTACTGATATAAAAAGTTTAATAATTGTTGATCCATTAATCTAGTCAATACATGTCAGTAATTGGTGTGAAATACCAATTCATCTGTTCATAATGATCAGATATGACCAATTTGAATGATCAGAGGCTCCATGGTTACCATGGAAACACTGTCATCTGGTCCAACATTGATTGACCAGTAAAATCCATGGAGTTGGATCAATGACAGTGGATGGAGTCACTGTGGTTATGTAGATTAAATGATAATAATAAAAAAGAATAAAAACTTCACAAAATCCAAAATAAAATTTAGAAAAATAAGCAAAAAACTTAAGTCAAATAGGAGAAAACAACCAAAGTAATAAAAAAAATGAACAAAAATGAAGAATAAACTGACAAAATGCTAAGTAATGTCAACAAAAAAAGACACAAACTGAACAAAATAAAGCAAAACCAATAATAATAAAAAAAAATGGTCCAAAAAAGGCAAAAATCTGCCCTATTTTTGGTAATTTTCAAAATTATCAAAAATTACAAAAAAATACTTTAAATAGTTAAAAATAAAGGCTTAATGTTTTCAAAAATGACCAAAAATATTTAAAATAGCTCCTACTTTTGGTAACTTCCAAAATAGCGAAACATAGGGGTTAGGGGTGAACTGGTCAGAGTGGACGCTGAACTGGTCAGAGTGGACGTTGAACTGGTCTGAGTGGTGGACGTTGAACTGGTCTGAGTGGACGTTGAACTGGTCAGAGTGGACGTTGAACTGGTCTGAGTGGTGGACGTTGGATACAAAGCCTCCCTGTGTGTGTTCAGGAACATATGGAAGTCCCACCCCACAATGAAGCTGTTGTCATGGTGACCTACATTAACCCCATTCACTGGGATGTGGTACATGAACAGATTCAAGTGATCAGATTCAGTCTCTTCAATGTGTCCCGTGTCTGAGGAGGATGGAGGACAGCAGAGCAGAGAAGGGAAACTATGTACAAATACTCCTTAAGGGGTACTGTTCAGGAAAAGTACAATAGTCATCCTGGAAAAAATGGCAGCCATCTTTAATTACAGATGACCAGTGTACTTTATCAAAACAGTACCCCGAAGGAGTATTTGTACATAGTTTGGTACTTGTCCCTCGTTTGAATGATTCACCTCAAAACTATACTTAAGGTATACTTTTTATGTACTTTAGTTTAACTTTGGATGTACTTTAGATGTACATTAGTTTTACTTTACATGTACTTAAGTTGTATTTTAGATGTACTTTAATTGTACTTTAGTTGTCCTTTAGATGTACTTCAAATGTACTTTTGCTGTACTTTAGATGTACTTTTGTTGTACTTTTCATGTTCTTCAAAAGTAATTTCTGGGTACTGTATTGGTTTTGTGTTTTGACCCCTCCTTTTTCGGATGTTTAGTGGTACTTTAGTTGTAATTTTCATGTACTTTAGTAGTACTTTCTGGGTATTACATTGGACCTCTGTTTCGACCCCTCCTCCTTCTGTTTAGTAGTACTATGGTTGTACTTTCATGTACTTTAGTAGTACTTTCTGGGTACTACATTGGACCTCTGTTTTGACCCCTCCTCCTTCTGTTCCCACCCTCCAGGACAATCACTACAATGCTGGCCCCCTTCCCCCAAACTTCCCATCAACCCCCACCACCAGTACATCAGTAACCCCTCCAGAAGGCGGGGGGGCATGGGTGGATCTCCAACTATTTAAGCAGATTCCGGCAGATGGTCTGGACCTTCACTTGTGCCGCTCTTCACTCTCCTTCAGTGCCGACTGGTTCCACTCACCCACGGAACCACTGGGAAAACTTTTACAGAACTAAGGGCCCGTCCAGAACCACAGACCCCTCATCCTCCCATCAGTTTGGACCTCCTCTGGACCCTCCTCTGGACGGTGGTGGAACCATGCCTTCAGACTTCCTAAGCCCGTTCCTGGACCTGGATGAGGAGTTCTGTAAGGTGAGTCCGACCAGAACCAACACACTGCAGATCCATAAAAGATATATAATTAAAGGTTCATTAAGGTCAACAACCAGAACACAAACATGAGGGTGGACTGCGGTGCTGACTGGAAGCCAAATCAAATCTACGGAACCAGTTTTCCTAAAAGTCGCAGATCTGCAATTATAACACAAGTCTGTCAGAACCAACAAGTAGAACAAAAGTCATTAATCAGTCAATAATTAGACACTAATCAGTCAATAATCAGTCAATCAGTCATTGTTCAGTCAATAATCAGTCACAACCAGTCATTAATCAATCAATAATCAGTCAATAATCAGTCATTAATCAGTCAAAGATCAGTCATTATTCAGTCAATAATCAGTCATTAATCAATCAATAATCAGTCATGTATCAGTTATTAATTAGTCAATGATCAGTCAATAATCAGTCAATATTCAGTCATTAATCAGTCGATATTCAGTCATGAATTAGTCAATAATCAGTCATTAATAAATGAATAATCAGTTATTAATCAGTCAATAATCAGTCAATAATCAGTCTTGTTTGTGCGGGTGCTGGTGTCGTTGCATCCTTTACTGCTGAGGTTTGATTCATATTAAAAACCAACTGATTATTTTGACTTGAAGAGTCCCATTCATTCAACTAAACATTTAAACATTAAAACATTGTAACATTTAAAGGTCAAATCATGTGTGACTTTTGATTTATTTGGATTTGAACTGAAGAAAAGAATGAAAAAGTAACAATTAGCTTTGGTTGGAAATGTTTCCAAAATACTGAAAAAAATCACTGTTTTTAGAAATAATCGTAATGATCAAATATGTTTGTAAACATGAAAATATTTAAAAAGATTTAATCTAATGATAATAATTATAAAAAATACTACCACTACTAGTACTACTACAACCACTAATAATAATAATAATAATAATAATAATAAATAAACAGTTATTGTCTGGGTTTAACTCATGACCCATTTGGTTCTAGTTTTAAATCTTCTTTTGCTGCCGGTCTTCCTCCAGTACTTGTGGAATCCGAAAGATTCCTGTTCATTCATTCATTCATTCATTCATTCCTCTGTTCTCTCCTTGTGTCTCCCAGACCTTCCACCCTCTAGTGGTTCCAGATATTCCGTCCACCTCCTCCAGGGTTCTGGGGTTCCAGCGTCGTCACTCTCTCTCCCATGTCACCCTCCCCAACTCGAAGTTCACCTCCGACGGGTCTGACTGTCCCTGGGGGCTGGACCTGGCCCCGCCCCAGCAGTGGACTGGGCGTGGCCAACTGCCCCGCTCCTGCCTCAGCCACATCCCCTTCAGAGTGGACCGCTCAGTCAGCATGATTGAGGGTGGCGTCGGCGCGTTGGGGGGTGGGGACGACCAGGTGCCTCGCCCCTCCCCGTCACTGCTGCTGCCCCCCCCAGGCTTCTGCCTCAGCAGCACCACCCTGTCCTCCTCCACCAGACCCCTGGCCCCCCTGCCTCACCTCTCCACCCGCTATAAGACAGAGCTGTGCCGCACCTATGACGAGAGTGGCACCTGTAAGTACGGCGCCAAGTGCCAGTTCGCCCACGGCCTGGACGAGCTGCGCGGCCTCAGCCGACACCCAAAGTACAAGACGGAGCCCTGCCGCACCTTCCACACCATCGGCTTCTGCCCGTACGGTGCCCGCTGCCACTTCATCCACAATGCCGAAGAGCTGCTGCCCCCCGGTGGTGCCACTCCTCCTCAGCAGCAGAAGCTCCGCCCCCCCCTGCTGCGCCACAGTATCAGTTTTGCTGGTTTTTCCACCCCTCTGCAGACGTTCCAGCCAGTGGAGGAGGTGCAGCCGCAGCCAGTGCTCCTGACCCGCGCCTCCTCTGTGTCCCCCTCCACCTCCTCCGGGACCCCTGACCTCCTGTCACCCCTCCTGCCAGAGCCGGGGCCCCTTAAACACTGCTCCTACCTTTTCTCTGGGGCGGCAGACCTGGCGGGACACTCCCCTGACTCCGCTCTCCGTTTTTATGCAGTGTCTGATTCTGCCACATCTGGGCATCCAGCCTCCGCCTTCAACCCTAAAGGCCTCACTGGTCACATGACCCATCAGCTGCCAGTCTCACTGAGCCCACTCACCGGCCTCCACCGCTGTTCCTCGGCCGACTCCCTTTCTGAGGAGGGCTACACCTCCTCCTGCTCTCTCAGCTCCTGCTCCAGTGGTGCCGAGTCGCCTAGCTTCGAGGGTCGGCGTTTGCCCATCTTCAGCCGTTTGTCGATTACCGATGAGTAAAAAGTTACAGGTGGGCAGAGCCTGGGCAAGGAAGTTTCACCTGTTTGAACTCAAGATGACCTCTGGGTCCAATGTCTGAGGTCAGGGCTGCAGTTGACAACTGTTTCAACAGGCGACTGTTCCAACAGGTGACTGTGTCAACAGACGACTGTTTCATTAGGCAGCTGTTTCAATAGATTACTTTTTCAACAGATGACTGTGTCAATAGGTGACTGTGTCAATAGGTGACTGTTTCAAGGTGACTGGTTCAACAGCATCCAAAGATTTAAATAAGGTAATTTAATGTGTTTCAAAAGAAAACATTTGGTCATAAACAGATTAAATGTTCAGATTGGTAATAATAATAATAATAATAATAAATATTATGAACATCAATTTTTAATAGCATTTACAAACATAATTTCTACAAGTACAGTAATATGTCACATTAGAGTACTAACTTCTTGGTAAATTTGGGAGAAACTTACTCTTGTATCTATAATAAAATAAACATCTGAATGTATATTTTAAAGGTTTTCTTTATAACAGTTGAATTAACTCACAGTAAAGGAGTCAACTAGAACAGACGCTAAATCAACTCCACCTTAAATCCACTGTTTGACATGACTTTTCTCAGCTTAAATACAATGACCTAATGATGGGTTGTTGACTCGTTTTTCTTTTGCCTCTTGTTTAACAGTCGTCCAGTGTCTGCTGTCCGTTGTGTCATCTGGTTCCGCTCAGTGGTGGCGGTTCTACTTCCTTTGTCTGTCCTGCAAACTCGTCTTCGTGCATATTGCATCATTAGTCCCTGCAGCGTTGGTGCTGCTCAGCATTGGTCCAATTTTCGCTGACTCCTCTTTGTGTTGTTTTGTTGTGATGTCATGACCTTGGTTCTCTTTGTAAACTGTTGTCTGCTGTATGACCCCTGCCCCCATACCATGTATGGTCAACACCGCCTCTCCGCAGATGGATAGGCTCAGAGTATTTATTGTATTTGTATTTTCTCAGATTTTGACTTGTGACTGTGTTTATGCATTTTTGTGGAAATGCGATGGTCTTGGCCTTTAAAGGGCCTGTGGAGATGAGGAGCCCCCCCAGCTCCTGTGGATGGTGTCCCCTCTGGACTCCATCCTTGACCGTGCACTACTTCCTGTTACTGTCGCGGTTGGGTTCTTGTCTCCGTTAAAGCTGTATGTGAGGTTTCATCATAACTCCTGTTGTCTGCATCAGGCCTGAATCCTTTCGTCCTACTGTTTGTTCTGTGACGAAACACTGCTAGCTACTTTACCATCAGTGTTGCTTTGACGGGATATTCATCGACCTGTGGTTGGCGTTGACTCGTCTGCTCCTTAAATCGACCAATGGAACGTTTCCTTTGGTTTTTGCCTTGAAGTCACCTCCACCTGCCCTGGTTCTGTCTGTTCTAGAACTTATCGTGAACCTGACTGACTGGGAGACACTTTGGAACTTTTGTAACTTGTGTAACTTTTGTTACTTTTGTAACTTTTTTAACTTAATGCATTATTTATTTCTTTTTTGAGGCTACCTCTGTGTTGTGTCAATATGGGTCATTGTTGTTTGTTTGTTTTAATTTAAGTTCATTCTTTGTTTCAGACCATGGATTAAGTTGATATGTTGTTTTCTTATCTTAATATATTGTCCAACTTTATTTCTAAATAAAAACTCTTAAACTCATCCCTCTGTCGTGTCCTTGCTCTTGTTCTTTGGGTGTTTGGTTTGTAGATTCTGTTCAGGCGTTTATGATCGTCGACTAAAATTGGAAAGGTCCACTCTTTCTCCTCTGGAAGGGACATTTACAAACCTCCCTTATGTGTCCTGTGGGGTGGGCGGGGCCTTGTGGGCTGGCAGGGCCTGTGACCAGCCCAAACCCAAATCTTTTAGAATGACAATGAGGAGAATATTTGGGCAACAGATGCTCAGACAAAGCCTCCCACAGACAAAGGCTCAAGGAATTCCATCCAACTTGTTTTTACACACATGGGCGGTGCGGAGGTTCAGTGGTTGGTACCCATGACAACAAGACGGGGCGGGTGGGGGTGGGTCCTCCAAACATCCACAGACACACTGTTGAACAGAACCATCACAACTCTGGTCAGTTGTAAACACAGAGAACCGCTCTTTTATGGACTTTATGAAGCAGAAGAATACTATAAATAATAATAATAATAATGATAATATGTTGGAGGATAACTTTAAAGTGACAACACTGTTCCGTTTATGAGTACTTGTATCATATTAAAGCACAAGTATAACAGAGTTCTGATGGTTCTGATGGACTCACTTTGGTGTGGATGCATGAAACATTATAAACGCTGTGTTTATTGTTACAATTGAGGTGTTGTGCTTTTTGTACTTCTACTTTTATGGGAGGATTTTTCCACACATGTAGCTGCACATGTACTTAGGACAGAATATGAGTACTTTTGCCTCCTCTTCATTCATTATCTTCATCAGGTGATTTTGTTTAATCTTTGTTGTGAATTGTGAGAATTTTGTATCGTTTTGTGGGTTGATCCCCCCCTCTTCCCCCCCAGGTCTGAAATAAAAAAAACACTTATACAGATTGTATGTGTTATTAAATGTATCTGCAGAAAACCCCAACCCTGTTTGAATGAATGCTCAGAGGAGTTTGTTTATTACCTCCGCCAATGAGGTTATGTTTTTGCCGGCGTTTATCTGTCTGTCTGTCTGTCTGTCTGTTTGTCTGTGTACAAAATAACTCAAAAA
>JAPTGZ010010116.1:0-10116 GCA_029814645.1 Fowleria isostigma
GATTATATATATTTTTTTTTCATTTTTCGACATTTTATTGATTACTTTGGCTGTTCTTGTCTATTTTATTGGCTATTTAATCAACTTTCCAGCATTTTGTACTTTTTTTTTTTTGGTTAAAATATTTATTTTGTGACATTTTCCTCTCTATTTTTTTCTCCTCAAATTAATCATTTTTTTTCACAATAGGTGTTATTTTGCTGATTTATTATTCATTTTGTTTTTCACTTTGGTGTATCTGATGACCATGAAAAGTTGAAAAACTGTATTTTACACCAATTATTGATAGGATTAATAGATCGACAGGTGTTAAACAGTTTATATCAGTAGATAGTTTTGGTTATTGGTGGGTCTTTACGACTTAAACTGAACAATGATATGAACAAATGCTCTCTGGAAAACAGAATTCTCCATAAATATCTCCAAAAAACTGTGACTAAAACACCACGAGTAAGTGCTGACTCTCCTCGAGTTGTTCACAGTGAGAGTATAATGTAGAATAAATGCACAGTTGCAGAGGTGGAGAATGGGAAAGCGTGTGACTAACGGCAATATTATGATTTAATCACAGTGATGCATGTTTTTACTTCCGAGCTGAATGTGTACTAAAAGCAGCTCGCATTCTTTGTCGACAAAGGAGAGCAAGAGCCCGGGCAGCCATTAAGACGTAAAGTAACACAAAAGACAGGAAGCAACAGCAGATGACGGAAAATAAATAAATAAATAACATGAAAAAGCTGTCGAAGCTGTGAGGAGAACAAGTGAAACAGAGGCTGTAGTTCAACGCCAGGGATCCCTGAACGGAAACACGACCAATTAGGAACGCCAAAAATAGACCAAAAAGAAGAAGAAGAGAAAAAAAAGCTGTAACAAAACCAATACACCAGTCGCCAAGTCTTGATCAGGACTTCAGGGTTGGACTATAATTAGAAAGTAGGCTCCAAATTACTCTCGAGTTACTCTGAATAAAAAAAGTCTTCTCGAGTCCTTACACGGCCTGAGTGGCTCTTATTAGTCAGCAGTCGGTAGGTGTACGTGAAAACACTTGCACCGTGTCCTGCTGTTACTGTGCAGCAACAAAAACAACAAAAAAAAACCACCAGCCTGAGGGAAAAACAGGAGATATTTCACTATTTTACTAAAGTTTATGTGGTGGTGTTGTGTAACCATCGAACTCAATGCAATGAAATCCCGACAAATTTGTACCAAAACCATTATTTTAACTGTAAACCTTATCTTTTTTTTTTTTTTATTGTACCATGACTTTAGCCTTGAGGACAGAACTTCCTCAAGGGCATCTAAACTATCTCCGTAAAACAACACACCCTGCAGCGCTGCCTGAAAGACAAACTCAGGGGTGGAATATTTCCACTTCCTGCTGTTAAAGTAGATGATTAACAATGACACCAAACAATGTGCATTATTTAAGCCAGTAAAACACAAAGCAACGATGAATTAACCAAAATTAGGAGAGAGAGACAGAGGAAATCTGTTGAGGATACACAATTTTTTGGCCAGTAATGATGTTTAAAATGTCATTGTGATAAATAATAAATTTAAATTTATGCTCCTTTATTTCATTCTTGTTGGTATTTATCCTTCCATTAACAAAGATGTCTTCATTACAAATTTAAAATAGTTCCCATTTTAACGTCTTTCAGCCCCTCATCACATTATTGTTAAATTAATACAATCTATTCATACACATTTCAGAAAAAAAACTTCAATAAAAATAAGACCGATGTCCCTGTATCTCACATGTTTTTACATGTTTTACCAAGTATCGTTAACAAGTAGAATTTTTAAGATTGACAGGTTCTGTGGTTTTGATGCAGATCGATATCCCAATAAAAGTGGGAACTTTTGGGAAGTGCTCTCACTGGAGGAGAACTCAACTAATTCAACCAAAGTCCATGTATGACTTCTATTAGAGATCAATCGCAATATATTGATATCTGTAACCATTTTTATGTGATACACCATTTCAATACAACCCATTATAAGTAAAAACATTATTTTTATATTTTAAAAATTCTTCCAAACTAAAAAAAAAAGAAGAAATTTCTTAAAATGTGAAAAAAAAATTGTAGATAGTGTCTCAAGGAGGATACATTTAAATTTCAAATAAATGCGATGAGTAGTTTTGTAAAAAAAAAAAAAAACTGCTAAAATGAAGACATTGGTGACCTTGTGTTTGGCCTTTCAAGGTCACCCAAGGTCAAAGGTCATGGACCCAAATGAAAGTCCATATATGACTAAATAGTAACTGATATCTGTACCCATTTACATGTTATAAACCATCATAATATGAACCAGTATAAGGAAAGGCAATTTTTTAATGTTTCAAAAATGTTCAAAAAATTTCAAAAATGAAATTTCTCAAAACTGTGAACAAACTATGTACACATTGTCCCAAAGAAGCTCATTTCATTTATTTCGTTTCGAGCTCATGCACTCCAGGTACAGTGGCAATTTCACATACATGTACAATAATCAATACTCTTCATGTACATCAAGCTACATATAAAATTTGGAATGAATTTGACCAGTACTTTCGTAAGAGAAGATGTTTGAAGAACTTGCTCTTGCGATTGGCCGAGCTGTCGATTCCGATATAATGAGCATAACGTTCACGACACATGTCCAACATCACATCCACACAGAGGCGGATGATGATGTTCCATTACAAAGGAAAGTTCACCGTCAGCAAGCGGACGGACGGACGGACGGACGGACACGGCGTCCTCAGCGTCCGTGTCCATGTGGGAGTAATTACGAGAACCTTATCTTTAACCTGCTTCTGTTAACAGTCATTTATCCCCATTCAACCCGTCAATCAGGGACTCTTCTGCTTCTCATCTCGGCCTGTCGGATGCAGCAGGAGTTACTATGGCAACAGAGATGCTATGTCAGTCTAATGATGTCGGATACTCGTCTATGTGTAGTGTCTACACTATGGATTAATCAATAGAGAATAAAACCAGTGGTCCTTCTGTGGTCATTTCCAAATTGTTTTTCTGTCTATTTCATGGATTTATCACCATGTGTTATAATGTTATCCTCTGTATTTTCCGAGAATTAACTTTCTGGTCATGTAGGTGATCATAAAAGCTCTGATTTAAGTTGAGTTTTATTATATTATAAAGTGACTTTTTCACCAAAATATATCATTAATTGAACATAAAACAATTGTTTCCATCCACTGTCACTGATCTCTATTAATCTCCTTTTATTGTAATATTATCCTCTGCATTCAGTACTTTTAACTGTCAATTATGTATTTTCTTATATTTAATTCACTGATAATGTAAATCTTCATGAAAACTCTAAAGTAAATTCAAAAGTTATTACATCAAATCAGAAAAAACAAAACAAAAAGAGAGTTTTTAAACAAAATATATCTTTAATTGAACATAAACCTAGTGTGTCCATCCACTGTCATTGATCCAACTCCATGGGTTTTATGGTGAATCAATTTTGTCGAAGATGACTGTGTTTCCATGGTAACTACGGAGTCTCTGAATGTCCAAATGGGTCATAGCTGACGACCATAAAAAGATGAATAATTGTATTTTACACTATTTATTTCAACATATTTCTGAAATTTTGCTCAGGTTGTAGCTTATTTTGTTCTTGTGGCCGATTTGGTTTTTTTTTTAAATCATTTTATTGATTACATTGACTGTTCTTCTTCATTTTATTGGCTATTTAACACCAATCATTTTTGTTCAAATTTTTGCTAATTTTTTTGTTTTTTTAACATTTTCTTGCCTATTTCATTGATATTTTTTATGTTTATTTATTCATATTTTCTTAATTTTGTCTTTTGTCACATTTTGATCATGAAAATTATTATTTCATTGATTTTTTTTTTTTTTTCTACTTCTTTGGTGCATCTCAGATGCCATGAAAAACTAACAAACTGTATTGTACATCAATTATTTACATGTATTAATGGGATTAAACAATCAACAGGATCAGATCAGTAGATGGTTTTGGTCACCGGTGGATGTTTGGGTCTTTATGGGTGAAGTCAGAACCTTGTATTAAAATGCACTACATGTTAAAATGCAAATATTCAATAAACCGCCTATTGCACTTGAAAACAGTGAGGACACTCTTTATTCTACTTCATCGGTGAGGACGTGTTGGAGGTTGTGTCCATCTGTTTGTCATTTAGCTGAATGTTTAAAGGACTCACATAAAATAGAACGCTGAAAAGAGTATTCACAGAAGCATCCTTGAAAAGTCTTAGAAGCACGGACTTGGATCCTGATCCTGGACTCTGCAACAGTCCTCCAGTGAAATCTGATCATTATGTAAATGTAGCCTTGGAAGATCCTTCCTCGACTTTGACAAACACTGATGCGGATGTGGAGACAAACAGCTTGAAAACATGTGTGATTGGAATTTTTAAGTCATTAGAGACAAATACAAAACAACTATGAATATTTAACATTTCTCCAAAGATATTCTTATAAATCCTCCATTTTTCACCTTCACTGGTCTCGGAAGATTTCTGTAAAGACAGCAAGGACAGAAATCAACCACTGTTAGGTTATAAAATGTTGTTAAAGGTGGTGGGAACTAGAAATGTAAGAATATGTCCTTAATCGGTTAAAAATCTATACAAATAAGAGGGATTAAAAATCAATACATCAAAAAAGGGGGGTCGATGCACTACTTCAACAATAGGAGGCGCTGTCTGTTATTACTGCTGCTTGTTTTGACGCCACAGTCCACAAGCGTCGCGGACTCCGCACCACCCCTATTCATTTCTATGGGATGCGTCCCGATGCTTCTGCAAAGCATTGTGGGCAAGCGGTGCATCCAAATCACTGACTAGCAAGCGTCACAGACTCCGCTCCACGTTGCCCCCATTCATTTCTATGGGACGTATCCCGATGCGTGAAGACGCTTCCACAAAGATTTGTGGGTACAATGGGTCAGTTGTGAATAGCAAGTTTTCGTCCTCTCTTCGAAACACATACTGGAGAACACATGGCAGAGGTTCTGAAGTCTGCTAAAGCACAATGGGAGAAGAAAAGACTAATCACAAGATCGCTGTTGTGACGGATAACACATGGAACAGGGACGCTGATGAGACAGAAGCTACTGGAGCTACCCTCACACATGCTAATCATCATTAGCCACTGGTTGGAACAAGCAGTCTGGAAGGAAAAAAAAAAATCGATACAAATCTGTATCGTGGACCCAATATCAGGAATCAAATTATATTGTGGGGTAAGTGTATCCTTACATCCCTAGTGCTAACCAGTGTTGGGAGTAACATGTTACAAAAGTAATGTATAACAGTAACAGCTCTGAGTTTTAAAAACTACTGACATGACATGAGTTCAGGAGTGTTCATTTTATTATATGAATGTATTTATTGTGTTTTATAATTCAGCATTAACTGTCATTATTTTGTATTCATTATACGATGACTTATTTAATGTATGGTTTTTTTTTTTAAAAATGTCAAGTACCCCCATTTGAGAAAAACTGATGTAACACATTACAATTCTGGACAGCAATATTATAAGGTAAGGAATTACTTTTTAAATAACAGTATCAACTAATCTGTATTTTGAAAGTAATTTGGGCACCACTGTTCATATAATCATAAATGTCTGTGTCATCTGCATACATGTGGATTTTTATATCCTTTTCAAAAACACTTTACTTTGCATTATTTAATGTACCAAATTACACCATTGGGTGCACATTAAACCAATAATTATTAGTGTCCTCAGAACTATTGATGGCATAAATGAAGGTTTGTATCACGTAGACAGAGGGCCCCTATAATCAAGCAGAAGGTGCCTCAAGGTTCATATGTTAAATATAGGCGGGACACGTCGAGGATCGGCTGCATGGGAGTTACATAAATCAAAGTAAAACTGAATCAATATTGGAGCTGTGACACTGTGAAGCAGTCCACAGGGAAGAAAACTCCTCAGACCTGCTCCAAATCCCCCAAAGAGGACCATAGTTCAATTCCCAACTATTGGGGTTTTTCGTTCTGCGATCCATCTTTGTTAGCCGCTCTGCTTTTTTCATTGTTTAGAATAGAAAGATCCAAGTCAAGCAGCACAAAGCTTCTCTTTTTTTACCTCTCATTCTCTCCATGCACCTGAAATGTCGAATTTCCCAGGGCCTGGTGACACAGACAGACTTTGTAAGGCAATTATAGACGAGGTCCCGAAGCACAGGTCCTCTCTGCAAAATCTCCTAAAGCCTGAAATTTAACTTAACTGCTTATTCAAAGAAAATGTAGAGTCATGTCCCACAGCTTCTGATCCCTTTGGAGCATCACTTTTTTATGATGCTGCAAAGTCAGAGTATTTTTTTTCCCCAGTCGTGAGAAGTGCACCGACTGAACCACACATTATGCATTTGACTAAATATGAAAACAGAAGCACACAGATTCGACAGGGCTTGTACATAAATGACAAAACATACGCTAAAGTCTGTGACAATTTAATGAGAACAGAGGTGCGACGACTGCCTTTTAGCGCTGCGTTCATTTGCCAAATAAGTACAAATCGTATGGAAATACATGCAGTGTCACAACAAAGTGTCACGGAAAAAATATAGGCAGTAATGTGACAGAAGTGACAGATTTATGCCTTTATATAACCAGGTGAAATCCTCGTTGAAATTAAAAAAGGCCTTTTGTAAGAGGAAACTGGCAAACAGAGTGTCTAAGCACTATTGGGACTGGATTAGTTTGACATGCATACGTAGGGTAACAACACTTTACCACAGGACGTCGGTAATATTAATGGATAAGTCACATGGGATGAGAAATTGTGGTGTAAAAACTAGGTTTTTTTAATCTAAAGTATTCAGTCTGTATTTTCTGTATTCCTTTGTGTGCCGGGATTTATTTCTTCTAAGAAGCTGTATTGAGGCAGTTATTTTAGTCCCTTTTTAAACAGGACTTGTTGGATTATGGATCCAAAAAGGGTTGGACTCAAAGAACCAGACTGAATGTAAAAGTTCATGAAGCCTGTGGTTAAGCTTGGGGCTAACGTAATGTAAAGTTTTCATGAAGCCCATAGTGTGAGGTAATGAAGAATAGGGTTGTAACTAATGATAATCTGTAGATGAATTTAATAACAAATCGATTCATCGGATAAACACAAAAGTCTCAATTTGCAGACGAGTTAAGTGATTGAGCAGCCGTGAACACCACATCGCTGTCGGAGGTGGCGTGTGTCACTAATGATGACTAGAGACTAGCACATTATATTCTTCAACTAGCCCCGGTTCTAGTCTATGAAACTAGCGTTGTATGTATGTACGAGTTCAGTCAGCGATAAGTAATGTTAGTCATGTAGACTGATAAACGGAGATGTTATAATTAGAACAATAATGTCTAAGTAGCTACCAGGCTAAAGTAAAGATGACATGAAGGCTATTTTATGCTAATGTTGACATTGGCTTATTATGTTCCCAGTGGACACAATGGCCCGGTTTGCCTGAAACGTCCTGTGCCGTGGAATTTTGTCCATGTTTTCTCCATATTCAAGTTTTGCTTCATAACGACACTAGCAAGGTAGCGTTAGCAGCATATTCGCATCTGAAACGTCATCTATTCTGTTCGGTTTTCCTCAGTATGCAGGCATTCCTCAATACTAATGTAATCAACAACCAACAAATTGAATGATGAATTTGTTGCCAACTCTTTTAAAAATCGATTTTCATCAATTTAATCGATTTGTTGTTGCAGCCCTAATGAAGAAGTTTTTGCAAAGTCAGCATTCTGGGAAGCCGACATAAATTTCAGAGAAAAACTTATCTATTCTTATCTGATACACTATATTGCCAAAAGTATTCGCTCACCTGCTGTGACTCGCATGTGAAATTAAGTGACATCCCACTCTTAATCCATAGGGCTTAACATGACGGTGGTCCACCCTTTGCAGCTAAAACAGCTTCAACTTCTGGGAAGGCTGTCCATAAGGTTTAGGAGTGTGTTTCTGGGAATTTTTAGCCATTCCTCCAGAAGCGTAATTGTGAGATAACACGGTGATGTTGGACATGAAGGTCTGGCTGTCAGTCTCCACTCTAATTCATCCCAAAGCTGTTTTATGGGATTGAGGTCAGGTCTCTGTGCAGGCCAGTCCAGTTCATCCACACCAAACTGTCTTAACCATGTCTTTATAGACCTTACTTTGTCATGTTGGAACAGGAGGGGCCATCCCCAAATGTTTCTCACAAAGTTAGGAGTATGAAATTGTCCAAAATCTCTTGGTAATACTAAAGTAAGAGATTTTGGACAATTTTACGCCTCTAACTTTGCACATCTTTGGCATATCTCTCCAGCGCAGGCAGCACATTTTTGTAATAATATGTTTTGGTGTATTTCCAACGCCCTGGGATGCATTTTTTGCTAAAGTTTTTTGTATAAGTCAGTCTGACCAACAGTAGTCCCCCATGTCTACGATTGCATGCAAACACATGGAGAATAAAACAAAAAGAAAAAAGAAAAATAATAATAATAGAGGGAACTGATTGTTAAAAATGTTAATTGCCCTACACCATGTATCTGATCCTAACTGTCCATCACACACATTTTCTCACCCTGTTTCATGTTTTTTTTTCCTATTAATAAAACACTTTTCCTTGAGTGTTGCGTGTTTGAGTCCAGTCATTCATTCCTGACAATTTGTGGCGCATGAATGACACATTACTCCCTACAGGAACAGCTTACAGACAGAAAAAAAAACAAAAAAAACAGCTTAACACAAGCTATGTGTGTGCAAAACGAATTCAATTACTTAAAGTCTTAGCTTTTTCTTTGTGTCCAGGTCAAGGCCAATGACCCACTGAAAACAGGTTTGTGACCTACTTTTGGGTCACCACCTTTTGAGAATCACTGGTCCAGACCCTTACCTCCAACTGTGTGGCTCAGTAACACATATATCATTAATAAGATGCAAATGTAAACATGAATGTAGGTGGTAATAATAAGCAGCTACATCTGTTCAGTTAGCATATCGCTTAGTGAAGCTAATCTGTAGATAATCACTAGAAATGGACAGTAATCACAATTTCTAATAAATACTTCAACAAGGACAATAATTAAGGCAAAGTAGCGATTAGGATGAAAAAAACATTTATGTGTGTGCTTAAAATTGAACTGTTACTGCACTTTGTTGTTATTCTGTTGTTGCATATTCTTTTAATCATCTTTAATTATATGATTCTGTTTCATAAATATTTTAAGTATTATGTGCTTTTTAATGCGCTCACGCACTTTGTTTTTATTTTCCTCTAAATGTTTTATCATCTATAGGCACACTGGAATGTCTTTATGCCCAAAATATACGACATAGTAACTAAACCTGCCCTGTTTAATAATATAGCCTACTTTTATTAACTCGAAAAGACCTCAACAGCCACTAGCAACTACAAGAAACTACTGATCTAGATTATGTAATACGCTCTGATCCACTAATCCTATCAATACATGTAAATAATTCAGGTAAAATGTAGTTTTTCAGCTTTTTACCGGCAGCAGATATCAGATCAGAGGCTCCATAGTGAACTTAGAAACATATTCAGTAGTAAAACCCATGTAGTTTTTAGGGTAATGTTATAATAAATGGTGGTGTATCGCTAAAGTGAGATTAAATGTCAGAATGCACCACAATAATGAGTTAAAATGCATAGTGTGCTGAAAAACATCCAGGTCTTTGTTGATCGTCTTCTTTGAGATTGTATTAGTAGTTGTAATCTTTTTCCTTGTAGCTGCATTTTAAGATTAGATTAGATTAAATGTGACTTTACTGATCCCACAACGGGGAAATTCACTGGTCAAGGCAGCTACAGAATACAATACGAGAAAAAAATGTGCATGCAAAAGACAAACAATATAAAAAAAAATGATCATAACAGTAGTAATACAACTCTATATTTACTAAAGATTCATCTATATATCTGTGAGGCTTTAACCCATAAAGACCCAAACAAGTATTAGCAAACAAAGCATATACTGATATAAACTGTTTCATACCTGTTGATCCATTAATCCTATCAATACATGTAAATAATTGGTGTAAAATGCAGTTTGTCGTCTTTTCATGGCCATCAGATATGACCCAT
>JAPTGZ010010161.1:0-10113 GCA_029814645.1 Fowleria isostigma
AACCACTCTCACATTCACACCTATGGACAATTTAGATTAACCAATCAGCCTATCAGTGCATGTGTTTGGATGGTGGGAGGAAACCGGAGTACCCGGAGAAAACCCATGCAGACATGGAGAGAACATGTAAACTCCACACAGACAGGGTCCACCAGTCATGGTGCTGGGATCAAACTCAGGACCTTCTTGTTGTGAGGCATGAGCGCTAACCACTACACCACCATGCCGTCCTTTTTTTTTGTTATATAAAATATCAAGGTCAACAAAGTTACCATATTTAATGGTAAATGTTTGGTACTTATATAGCGCTTTTCTGCACATTAATGGCACCCAAAGTGCTTTACACTACAAGCCTCACATTCACCCATTCACGCACACACTCATACACCAGTAGGCGGCTGCTGCCATGGAAGGCGTTACCAGGGACTCACTGGGACACTTTGACATATGGACAGTTGGAGGCGGGATTCAAACTGCCAACACCTCAATCACTGGACAACCCACTCTACTAACTGTGCTACAGCCGCCTCAGTTTAGTTTCTTACCTGTAAGTGGCAAAAAAATAAAAAATTTGAAAATAAAAAAATAATCCAAGAAGTAAGTATAAGAAGGCAGTGGCTACTGCGACAGTACTGTGATGCAAAATATCGATTTGTCTGTTCCCATGGATATTCTTACATGAACTCATTAGGCTCATGATATATGGCATGCACTTCAATTCTTTTGTGCATTTTTCTACCATTGTTGTTCATTGTTTATTATTTATTGAGGATCCCCATTAGCTGATGTACAAACGACAGGCTAATCTTCCTGGGGTCCTCCTAAAAAAAGTTCAGGGCACAAAATATCAATACACAGATCCAGTTACAATAAAAACAAAGGAGAAGAAGAAGAGGAAGGGATCAAAAATTCCAAAATAGTAACATCAAAAGACTAGTAACTGCCCTTTTTTGTTGTTGTTGACCCAAATGCTGATTGAACAGACAGTTGTCTCTTCATGATTAGACTTTACTGTAATTTAGATCAACTCCTTTTACCCTATAGACCCCCGTCATAAATCACACTTGCACATGATGGACAGATAGACGGACAGACAGAGAGACTGATTGATTGATTGACCGACCACATTTTATTCAAATCATTACTTTAATAATGGAAAACATTAGAATGTGGCATAAAAAACCTAAAGTTACTGATGAATTTTCAGAATTTTCACACTATTTAAAATGATCACTGAGAAGATTAAAAAAAACTAAACCAAACATTGCTGTCTCTTGAAGCAGCAGATGGTGGAACAGGTGAAAAATGTTGAAAAATAGTAAACAAGCGGAAAGCAGACCGACATCAGGAAAGGTGACAGCGATGTTGAAGCAGCATCTTCTTTGATGATTAAAGGAGATTTGTTATTATTAAAAAATATATAGAAAGAGCAATGAGGTGGAGGAAAACTGTACAATTTTATTAAGTATGAGCCCTGTCTCAGTTGTTCCATGCAGTAATAAAAGAACGCTGAATATTAGACATTAAACCTGGCCTATTTATCCTGTGTCTTATCAGTGTTAGCAGCAGGAGCTTAAAGTAAAATAGACTTATGTATGACATGGGTGGGACAATTAAATCAGCAGATACCCTTCTGATTATCACAGTGACTCACATTATCCTTTACCCATCAGCCACCAGCCAGGCTTAGATCCTAATACATGATGCTTGTGGCTTCATCTCCTCTGGACTGAGACTTGCTTTAACCCTTCATAGTTCACTCATAGAAATACTCTGAAATTCAATGTTTCAACCTAAATGTGTGTTATTAGAGGAGGCAAAAAGACTTTATCACTTTTGTAAAATAAAAAAAAAAAAATAAAATAAAAATTGGTATGTAGAAAATCAAGGTCAGTGAAGTTACCACATTTGGTTCCTTACCCCCAAGTGGCAAAAAATAAATAAATAAATAAAATAAAATTCAAAAAAGTATAAACGAGACAATTTCCACATGCTGAAATCATGAGAGGGGTTTGGGGGGGGGCAATGTTGGTTTGATTCCAAGGTCATTTATGACAATAGGTCTTGATTGTCATTACAAGGTCACATCCAAGTCCAGGCTGAATCAGTATGTAGCAGAGGCCATTTCCTGTTACCACACATGGGTGGGTGGCGCTGTGATTCACATTCAATATTGTAATGTCATTTCATTCAGGGCAGGACTAACATCAATCACATAAAGTTGGGTGTTGATCGGACAAAGAAATGCCTGAGTTATAACAGTTTAGTGGTGTGTGTATGTGTGTTGGAGCGTTAAACTGCTGTAACCTGACACCTGGGCCTGACACAGACCAGAGCTGGCATTACTATGGTTACGAGCTCTGCTGCAGGGGACAGACGAGCTGATATCTGCCCCTCAGAAGCTTCAGAACAGCTCCAGAAAAGCTGCTAATTACAAGAAAATCGTAAATGCTAGGTGAAAAGTAAAGGCCCCGAACCCCTAAAGATACAAGGGAAACACATGTAAGGTGAAAGGAACATGTATTTTAGAATGTTAGAAGATCACATTTAGAACATTCCAACAATGTAAGTGCTGATCCGGACACCTGTCAACATCCACATCATCCCTTTAACATCATTCCTTACATTAGTACCATTACTTCATGGTACCTAATAAAGCAGGTACACTCACTGTTGGTGCAGAGGTGGACCTTACAGACCCTGTAGACCACATTGGATCATTGATTGTCCTCACTGTATGTGGAAATGACTGAAAAAACTAGTCACACGCCTGATAGAGAGTTACGACTTTCCTTAAAAAACAATCTTTATAAACTTGCAAATGTAACTTATAATTTGCCGCAGATCCAGTCATGAAAATTGACAGATACAGGAAGAATGGCTAAACCTTGTGGGTTTAAAATTTGCTTTTCCTACAAAAACAATGTTTACCAACTTAATGCCTTTTGCTATAACATGCTAAATCACTTTTAAGCCTTGGTGGAGTCGCTAAGCCCTTTGAGTTGTGTTCTTGTTCAAAGATCTGTCAGTTCTATCCTTATAAAGCCCACAGGCTCTAAACACAGCCTTTTGGAGCAATAAGAGCTTATACTATGACGAGTGCTTCCCTGGAGTCTCTGAATTTTACTCACAGATAGTGTTATGGGTTGAAGTAACACTGATGTAGAGACTGGGTTTTACACAACAGCACAAATACAACTGACATACCATAATATACAAACTCCCCCTAAATGCACAAATTGAGTTTTTAAGACTCAATAGCTTTAAGCCTCAGTCACAAAGACTCTTACGAACGATGATATTGATGACATCTGGAGTTTGTAGACATTCGTGGAGGGAGCAGTAGTTTCTTACGGTTGTATTACAAAGTTGGTACGGCTGCCGTTCAATTCGCAAGAGCACCTTGAGGTCTCCGTGAAAAAATGATGTGATTTTGTGTCGTACGAAGAGTTGTTACATTCTTCGTAAAGGGTGCTTTTGGACCTTCCTACATCATACCTATGGCCTCCAGGGTTCATTTCTGTGCTCCTTTGTTAAATTGTTAAGCCCAGCGCAACATAAAATGCATCCATTTATTGCATTTTGCTCAATCCCATTTCTGGGCTCACTTGTGAGTTTGTTAACAACCACCGCAACTCTATATACATTATTTCATTTCTGGGTTAGTTCGTTAAAAGTCTGCGTTCTTTAAGTTCTGTGTTATAGGTCTATAGATAAAGATATGTTCTTGTAGCTTCATTTCACTTTATTTCTGTCATGTATTTCCATGTCATGTCATGTGTTGTCTTCTGTTAGAGAATAGGAGCAGTGCGCCTTCTGTCTATGCTGTGCGTAACAGTGCACAGGCCAAGGACGCAGTGAACTGTAACCGTAACAGTAACTGTTTCGAGATCTGTTAAACCAACACTGCTTATGTTTTCAGCCTTCAAGCCATATTTTCCAGGTTACTGTAGTGGTATAACTCACAATAGGTTCAATTACACTTTCATCATCACTCCAGAGGGTTTCATTCACCTTTACTGGCACTAGATAACTTGTGGTTGTGGGTAGGAGACCTAAAGAAACGACAAAGAACTACAAAATTTAACTGCTTTATGGTATACGTCACTGGAACATCTCGTAATTGCTGGATGCATGAGCATACAGTGACTGGCAGGTATAAAATTTTGACATACCGGCTTTTGAACATTTATATTCACTTTTATGGAATAAAAGAGATGAGCTCCAATGGAACCTTCACTTCCAAAAGGATTTTAACTTTTTTGAACTACAAAGAACTACAAAATTTGACTGCTTTATGGTATAGTCACTGAAAGATCATGTAATTGATGGGTGCATGAGCATGCAGTGACTGGCACGTATCAAATTTTGACATACCGGCTTTTGAGCGTTTATGTTCGCTTTTATGGAGTAAAAGAGACGAGCTCCTGTGGAACCTTCACTTCCAAAAGGATTATAAGGACTGTTGTGTCATAGCTTCCACCGAGACATGGCTCACTAACCAGAAACACAACTCCTAACTCGCCAGAACCCTGGTTCAACATAACCGTAACAGGTAAAACCCAGAGAGTAGGGGTATGAATGAATGAATGATACTGCAGCTCTGTTATTATTACAGAACTAATCTGGACACCAGACACTCAACTTTTGTCGGTGTGGTTGAGTCCATTTTACTGCCACCAGGAGTTCCCTCTGGTGCATATTCTAGAACCCAAAAAAAACAAATTTTTTAAAAAACAATCAAACGTCCTTCCCCCTTAAATCAAAATTTGTGGAGCTTTAGCAAGAAGGGAAAAGTTAAATGAGTTTCATAACAACGGGAGACTTAGAGGAATTAGTACTGCATTTTTAGTTTCACTTTCTATAGTGAAATGCCGACAATTACTGGTACAGAGATCACAGACTATGTCACCAGAGGATACAAACTTTATACTGGGTGATTTTAATGATGGGCAACACGGTGGTGCGGTGGTTAGCACTTGTACCTCACAGCAAGAAGGTCCTGGGTTCGATTCCAACACCAGTCGATGGATGGAACCTTTCTGTGTGGAGTTTACATGTTCTCCCCGTTTTTGTGTGGGTTTTCTCTGGGTACACTGGTTTCTTCCCACTATCCAAAAATATGCACTAATAGGTTAAATGATAAATCTAAATTACCCATAGGTGTGAATGTGAGAGTGTTTATTTGTCTCTAAAGGTGGTCCTCGGGTTACGAACGACTTCCGTTCCTATGCAGGCGGCGTAACCCAAATTTCCGCACAAGTTGGATTTTACCCTTGAATACCCCCCAGCTTTACCGATGTTTGTCGACGTCTCGCCTTTCCCCGACCTTTTGATGATATCCAGCTTCATCTCCATCATAATGGCTTTCCTCTTGGCTGGACCAGCATCGCCAGAAGATCCTGCTTTCTTTTTTGGGGCCATGATGCAAAAAAGGAGGGTGAAAAAGGCGAGGATACCAAGAAAATGATGGAGCACAAACACAGACACTCTACACTATGGCACGACCGGAGACAAAAAGGCGACTGGAGACAAAATAGTGGACGAGACTCAGGCGTTGTAAAGTAAAAACAGCATAGGTTGAGTACCGCGTAACCTGAGGACCGCCTTTACATGTCAGCCCTGCGATGAACTGGCAAAATATCCAGGGTGTATAGGCTCCAAGCAACCCCCATGACCCTAGTGAGGATAAAGCGGGTTCAAAACATGAATGAATGAATGACTGATTTTAATGATATCTGACTGAGAAAGACCCTCGTACATTTCTATCAGTGCGTCTCCTGTCTTGTCTGTTCGGCATCAATGACTTTTTCACCAATGCATGAATATTACCGACAATGAGATTTTACAACAGTGGTTATAGACAATCCCGTTTCTTGACTTTAGGGGGACTCCACAAGTAGAAAGTCGTTAAGTGTTGCTTTAATACAGCCAGTGTGGGATAAGTCGGGTTGTCCTTAGATGTCCAGCCTGACACACGGTTTATGTATTTAAATAATTAAATTCAGTTCAGTTTAATTTATCAAGCCTAAAATCACTTCCTGTAGTCAGATGAAGGTGAGGGGGTCCATCCAGACAGGTGAGGATAAAGAAGAAGGTACACATATCTGACAATAACTCTTCATTCTAATGATAATACTGACAGATGAACGGAAACAGCAGGAGATGAGGCGTTTGTTCTGGGTTAAATAGTGAACACACCCTTTATTGGGCTAATAATGGTAACGGATGTTGCGTTTGTTCAGCCTCTATGTTCACCAACCCATCGTTAGCTCATTATTTGTGTTGAAGAGTGCACTAAGGGATCAATTCGCTATTTAACGCAGAAACGAGCCCCTGGTTCATACTGAAATGGTGCAGTGAATAGAGGTGTCCCTAACTGTTACACATGGAACTAGTTTTACAGTGTAATTACAGCAACCCTAGTGTTGAACAGTGGGTGAACAGACGTATGCTTCGATCTTTTATGCCCTACACGTTTCCTGTTTAGTGTGGATTTAGAGTCCGTCTCTTGTTTTAGTTTACGTCCCTCTTTTCTTGATTTACTCTTTCCTTTATTTCCTCTGTGTCTTCTGTCCATTCCACTCTGCCCCTGTGTCCCTGCGGAGTGTAAATCTGCTTTTATATCATCAGATGCTCTTCAAGGAAATCCAGTGTCCGGAGTTATCAGTAACACCGTGCTGATTTAGTGTCTCTCACACAAACGTGGGACTCGTGACCTTGTGTCAGTATCGGTTGTGTTTCTGTGTGTGTGTGTTCTGACAATAGGCATGTGTGTTTCCCGTTCTGCCTTCACTTTTAATAAATTTTACCGCTTTCTTTTCTCTCTGTTTTCAAGGTTTTTAGCAGGTGAGGTTGTGAAAAAGAGAACATAAATGGAAGGGTTAGAGGTAAAGGGAATTAACGGAACAAAAGAGATTCTCCTTTTTAACAGACCCATCCATTATCCTGGTTGCTCATGTATTGCCTGCTCACCTGGGTCAGCGGTTACATTTGAAGTCATGAGATGTTCTCATAAATTGCCACTTGATTTATGGAGCTCCTCCCGCCAGAAACACTGAGCAGCTGAGCAGAAATTAAGCAAAAACTATCCTGACAAAGTGATATAAAAAGACCTTATTTGGCAGGAAAGCAGGGAGTCAAAAAACAGAAACATGTCCTGCTTAAAAAAGTGAGACCTATAAGGGAGGTTGGCCTTTAACCCTGTAAAGCCCCAACCATTAAATAATTGACTGAAAATTCCAATTCTTTGAAACTGGAGTTATTAGTCCTTCTGAACAACCAAAAAAAAAAAAATGTTTTCAAATATTAGCTTTCTAGTATGAGTTTTGTGTCATATTTGATACATCAGGTCTCAATGCTTAAACATATATATATATTTTTTTTTTAACAAACAAAAACACAATATAATACAAACATATCTAACAAATTGGTAATTCCAAACATACTTATAAACATTTTGCAGTGTTACTATCATGTAGCAATAAAAAATCCACCAATGGAAATCTGGAAAACATCTTTTATTGTCCTCTATGTAAAGGCTTCTGGTGAACTAATTACTGCCCTCTGATGGACTATGGATGGAGTATTGCATGTATCTAATTGTATACATCAGGTTTTTCAAGAAAAAAAAATTACACTGATCACGTAGAAGGCTTCAAAACTCATGTATCAAATAGGATACGTTCGACATTATAGGGTTAAAGGTGTTATGTTTGGAGATACTAAACTGTGAAGCTTCAGTTCAGAACTAGATAAATACCCCTCACCCTCCACTACAATGCCTGCAGAAGTCCCAATATTGGAAACAATAAAGACCTTGTACTATTTTTGTTTCATTTAAAAATTATTTTTCCTCTCTTTTTAACCTTTTCTGAAGTGATTTATCACCAATTATTGCAATATTATCTTCTCTATTTTTCATTTTTTCAGTATAAATCATGTTTTCTCCTGTATTTAATTCACTGATCGTGTAAATGCTCATTAAAGTTTAGATTAAAGTTGAGTTTTTTTTTTTATTAGAAAACAGAAAACTAATAAAAAATGGCTTTTTCAGCAAATCCCTCATTAACTGAACATAAATCATGTGTCTCCATCCACTGTCACTGATCCATCTCCATGGGTTTTACTGTTAAATGAATGTAGTAGAAGATGACAGTGTTTCAGTGTTCACTACAGAGCCTCTGAATGTCCAAATGGGTCATATCTGATGACCATGAAAAGATGAATAACTGTATTTTACACCAGTTATTTCCATGGTCTGATATGATTAGTGGATCAACAGGTTTTCAACAGTTTACATCAGTAGAGGGTTTTGATCTCCAGGGGATGTTTGAGTCTTTATGGGCTAAGAACATACATATGAAACACCATCAATAATTTAAATGGTACTAAGGCCCTGTCCATATGAAGACGGTTTTGGTCGTATCCGTAAAAAGTTTTGCATGAGATTGGCCTTTCATTGACACATTTATTGATATTGAAACAGCAACTTTTTGAACCCAGTCCCAGCGTGGATACATTTGAAAATGCCAGTCTTCGTCATTGGTTGTCCATCGGGTCTGATGATGATGATAATGAAGATAATGATGCTGTGGCACAGTTGGTAGAGCGGGTCGTCCAATGATCAAAGGGTCGGCGGTTTGAATCCTGCCTCCAACTGTCATATGTCAAAGTGTCCTTGGGCAAGACACTAAACTCTAAATTGCTCCAGTGAGGCCTGGTAGTGTCTTGCATGGCAGCAGCCGCCGCCCACTGGTGTATGAGTGTGTGTGTGTGAATGGGTGAATGTGAGGCTTGTATTGTAAAGTGCTTTGGGTGCCACTAATGTGCGGAAAAGTGCTATATAAGTACCGACCATTTACCATTTGTCCATCGAGTCTGATGATGACGTCCACTTCCGTCTTTAACAGTGAGTTTTTTTGGTGGCTGAAAAGTCCCACCCTGGATCCACAGGTTCTATTGCAGGTGGGACAAATATACAATGTATCGGTGTTGCTGGCAGTCATGGGTGTACTCCTCCTCAGTCCTTTCCTCCTCCAGTGCTTGGACCCCATTATGACACAGCTGCCGCCAGGTGTTGTGGTCTGCAGCCGTCCTCTCCAGATCCCCAGACTTGATTTGACGCCTCTTGAGAGCTCTGAGAGTCAGTCGGTCCTTGAATCTTTTCTTCTGTCCTCCAGCAGAGTGCCGGCCATGGTGTAGTTGACCATATAGTACTCTGAGGAGCAGACGATTGGAGGGCATCTTGATGACATGCCCCAGCGGTATCTTTGTCTGTACAACCAAACCGCAAATTTTCTAAAATGTTGATATCATAGCCCCACCTCTCTAACCTTTCAGTCCCAAAAGCAAGACACCACTTCACAACAACAACAATGGCAGACTACAGAGTGCTTGTGCTACAACAGATATTGAGCTTATTGGAAATATTGAATCCAAATATTCAGTCACTCTTTCATTACTATGAGCAACAAATATAACCATAGCAACAATATTCACAACATGCTTTTGGATCTACCAGCAAGAAATACTGGATCAGACGTGATAGAACCAGGCAAACTTTATGTGTGTCATTGGACAATGTGAGTTGCACATGCGTACATGCATTTATCTGGGTTGGCCATCTTTTACGACTTACTATGGCACCTCATTAGCACAAATCACTGTTGTATGAGTCACATTGTGTAAAAGTACAGAGACTTGATTTTACCTATGAAGAGTATCTTTCTAGTGATTTTGAGAGTCAATTTGTATGACTACTTAAGTGGACGGATCACATTGACACACCAGTTATGGGTATAGGAGCTGGCTCAGTCTGAGGCTCCACTGGCAGCCGCTAGCACCATGCTGCTAACATTAGCCGCACAGCTTAAGAGCTAACCAGTGGTCTGAGGTTTGGTCTGCAGGCACTAGCATTATACTGCTAACGTTAGCCTGAGAACTATTCATTCATTTATTCATTCATTTTCTGAACCTGCTTTATCCTCGCTAGGGTCACAGGGGTCACATGGAGCCTATTTGAGCTACTTCAGGGTGAAGGCGGGGTACACCCTGGACATTTTGCAAGTTCATCACAGGGCTGACATATAGAGACAAACAACCACTCTCACA
>JAPTGZ010010262.1:0-34518 GCA_029814645.1 Fowleria isostigma
TTTTGGTGCAAGTATTTTTTTTCTCATGTGCACCAGTGCACCTTTACCAAATAATGTAATTCGAGCCCTGGAAAGTGAAGCCTTGAATGGGTGAATTCTCTGGATTATTTTGAACACTAAAGTTCAGTCTATATCCCACTACTGACCTTTCTGTTAATGTTGAATATGGTTTTACCCGATTGAATGTACATTTGGCTATGGGTCTACCATTATTACTAAAATTTGATTCACTTTCTACCTCCCATGGATTTACCTCAGTGCCTGCAGACCCAGTGTGTAATATTCTTTATGTCGAATCCCCATTTATCCAGCACATCCATTTCACGGCCCTTTGCCTGCATGGTAGGGTGCACCAGCCCATGGAAACTACTGAACTCCTCAATGCCAACTGGTTTTATTTATTCCTCTAAAGCTTATTGATCCTCTAATTCCTATCGCATGTTGGCGTATCGACTCACTAGCCATCATAGAGGACATGTCACTTATTCAGTTTATGGACTTTCTCCAGCTGTGTGTAGTCTTTGAAAAAATATGATAAAAATGTCATACAGTTGATTTCCAAGATTTCCTCTGCAATCCCTCCTCTGTACTGTACCCACGCTTACTCATATTCAGCTACCACCCACCTACATACAGCACCAGTCTTTTCCATTTCATGCTTTTCAGCCTGCATGTGTTTATGGCACCATAAAGCTGGCACTGTGGGATGCAGGGCTCAGAGCCAGTGATGTGTGTCTGGGGAATATCGACCCAGTGGGATAGTGGAAAAGACAAAGAGCTGCTGCTGGCTTAGAGAGTAGTAGCTTTACTCTCTGGGACTATTTCTTGATTAATTTTGGCATCATTTTGTGGTAATGATACAGCTTAGTTCAGTTCTTCCCAGAAATTTTCCTTTAAATATTGAAAATTCACTGAAATTTACCTTCACTTTTTATAATATTGTCCTTGCAGTGCCTTTTAGCGACACTTTTTTTTTTTTTGCTTATCATGTCATCTTTTCCTGGCCTTTTATTGCAGATGTCCTAAAGTGATATGTCAGGGAGTCTTTTACAGAAGGGCGTATGTATGTATGTGTTTGTGTTTCTAACATCTCTGTGGGTGTTTGAGGTTGGGTCAAATTTAAAGAAGTGGACATCTTTTTTCCCAGCAGGCCCTCACACCATAGCTTTCTGGCAGCTGAGAAGCACGTCAGCACTTTTTACTCTGGATAAGCACATTTTGTGTTTAGTAATGTTAATGAGTCAAATACAAGACAAATGAATATTAAGTATGCTTTTATTCTAAAATACTAGTCCCTATGAAACATTCTAAATGAGATGCTTATTTTGTCAACCTTTTATAAGGCATCATAGAAATACTCTAAAATTCAAAATTTCAACTTTTGTGTGTTATTGAAGGGCATAACAAGACGTAAAATTTTCAAGATTTTTATTGTTATAAATCTAAGAAGGTTACCCTATTTGGTTCCTTACCCATAAGTGGTAAAAAAATAAAATAAAATCCAAGAAGTAAATATAAAAAGATACAAGAAAGACACATGTAAGGTGAAAGAAACATGTATTTTTTAACACTAGAATATCACTTTTAGAACATTAGACCAACATAAGTGCTGATCATTTTGTACATTACCTACATTAGTACCATTACTTTATAGTACCTAATAAAGCCAGTACACTCACTGTTCATGTAGAGGTGGACCTTACAGACCCTGTAGACTACATTTAACCTGAGATTGTTGACTCACTGTCCTCACTGTAACTGTTGCTTTCACTGTCTTATAATGTATGAAGAAATTACCAAAAATAATCACTTGCCAGATAAAGGGTTACATTTCTTGTGATGAAACTAATCTATGTCACTGTTGAAATTAGGACTTGTTCACTTCTCTAATAAGCACCTATAGCAGCATTATGTAAGAGCCTTATCTCGTGCTAATGATAGAGAATGTCACCAACTTGAACTTGTGTAAACACTACGAGAACTGAGCCTTTTATTAACTAGTAGCTTTGCTGTCAGCCTTGTTTACAACAAAGCCACAGTCATGGCTGCCTGACAGAACAGAGAAGATTATAATCATAGTGTTAGGTTTTCTGTGCTGTTTGGGTTTTCAAGTAAACCAAAAATAACTCATATAATGTGCTATACAGTATTTTAAGAATGACTTATATGTCAAATACTCTTACTGTTAGAGAGATCCTGGAAGAAAAATCATCTGATGTATATTCTGTGTGTGTTACTACTATGATAAAATGATTTTCTTTCTTCTCAGGATTTGGTTAATATTATCACTTTGGTCACAGTGTATGATCACATGGCTCTGATTAGAGACCCATACAGCACAAACAATCTGATCAGTCCAGGGTACTGTTTCAATAGAAGCTGCTGTTTATCTTTACATTTGCTTATATAAGCAGTGATGGTGACAAAGATGAGTTTTGGGGTATGAGGGCTGCAGAACTGTGATAAACTAATGCAGTCATAACCTGTTAACATACACCAGGTCAACAGCAATGCAGTATTATAGCTACATTCTGAGTTTCAATCACATGTTTAATACAGAATGTAGAATAATGAAGCCTAATAACATGCATATCAGAGTTACAGTTCTTATGTTTTCTGTAAATTAGAGTTAAAGTTTCCAGAAAAGACTAAATGTTAAAAGGTTAAAGGTCAGTGTAACTGAATACATACCATTGCCACACAACAGAGTTTGTCTTCATTACTTTAAGTCTGCTTGGCATCCATCAAACTCAGTCTGCACACTGGATCATTAAGTGGACCCTACACCGTCCAAGCTTCACTGCCTTAACAGAGACTGATACGCTATTTAAGACAGATTACATACTAACAGAGTGAGAAAGAAAAGAGAAAGGACAAAGAAAAAAAAGCATTGTTGTGTAACTGTTTAGAACAGAGGTGTCAAACCCATTTTAGTTCAGGGGCCACATGCAGTCCAGTGTAATCTCAAGTGGGCCAGACCAGTGAAACAATAACATAATAACCTCTAAACTTTTCTCTGTTTTTAACATTTATGTAAAAAATGTAGAATTACATAATAAAAATGTTTAAATTACAAACCATTCTTTTAAAAAATTGGAATAATGTTAACAACATAACCCTGAACAACCTGAAATTTTGTAAGAAAAAGTGCGGTTTAATAGTATTTGGTCTCATCTTATCACTTGTGCATTACAACTCACAGATCACAGTGGATTTACAAATACACAAAATATTTAGTAACAGGCAGAATACAGCTAAAATTACAGTTGCTTTCCTTCACATTTCATGGTGTTTGTGTTAGTTTAGGTTATTCATGTTTGTGAAAGGACAGTTTGTAAATGAAAACATTTTCATATAATTTAACTTTTTCACACTAAAACAAAGAGAAAAATCTGGATTTGTCATATATAGGTTATCATATTAGTAGTTTACTGCTCTGATTGACTTGAAATCAAACTGTTCCATATGTGGCCCCTGAATTAAAATGATGTGGACACCCTTGACTGTTGATATCTTCTATATAATATTTACATTTCATATATTCATCCTACAGGCCAGTTTGGACCCTTTGGTGGGCTGGTTTTGGTCCACAGGTCGTATATTTGACACCCCTGGTTTTGAAGATATATGACTCAAGGATTTTCATAGCATATACACAAACTCTCAAGAAGCAGAACCTCACAGTGTTGTCTTTTACTCCTGGAGGGTCATCAATAACAATGCCTAAATTGCTCTATCTCAATTTTTTCTTCCCTGTCAAACAGATTCACTGTTAACAATAATATCTCCTGGGAAACGCAGTGATAAAATACAAGAGAAAATGAAACGACAGGAAGATCAATGCTCTTTCATCATGGTGATAAAATGAATATTAAGAATGTGCCACAGTGAGAAATACAAATCTGTAAATATACTTCATATTCATATAACCTCAAGCATAGCAGCCCATTTATTATCATACAGGCAATACATTTATAACATAGAGTAGAGTATAAAATAATCAAGTCATAATACTGAAATTAAATCAACCCGTCAGTTGATAGAAAAGTAAATCAATGGCTCCATCTAGTGGTAGAAATGAAGCACTGTCTGACCCAGTGGCACAACAATCCATCATATGACTCAGTTTGGGTACATTTTAATCCTACTATATACTCTTTTTGTGTGTTAAATTGAGACCAGATAGATGTTTGTAAAGTTCAAATTTAACATACAACCTATAGACAGTTGGTAGGAACTGTAATTATTTAACTATTGTGTTGAACTGTTGTATTGTTTTTTATTTATTGGGTATATTTGTGTTCTGTACATTGTGTTAAAGCTAGTTTTGGTGTACTAATGCATGTTTACAGCTAATTTCTCTGATAAAACTGCAACTATACAAGTTTAGGTAGTAAAATTGGGGGTGGGAGTAAATAGGTTTTACTACTTCTGACTCCTTTTGGCTGCTAAGGTTAATAGTGAATTGCTGTATATTGTTATGTATAATGTATATTGATTACACACAATGTTCACAACCAGTATCTCCAGGTATATTTCTCTATGCATATTGTTTGTGTAAAGCTCTATGCATATAGAGTTTACAGCAAATTCTTTATGAATATCTATGTACATACAATGGAAGGCATATAATAATTATTGTACATGGAGTGTACAAGCTCGAAATAAACAATAAAATTAAATGAAAATTAAATGAATCCTCAACGACCAAAACATCCTCCAGTGACCAAAAATATCTACTGATCCAAAATGTTTAATGACCACTAATTACTATTAGTATTTTCAAAAAAATAATTCCGGTAAAATGTAGTTTCTTAGCTTTTTATTACCATCAGATATTATTTATTTGGATGTTCTGAGGCTCCATAGTGAATGTGAAAATATCAATCTTTTTTTACAACATTGATACACCAATAAAAACCTATGTAGAGCATTTGGACAGTGTTCACAACAATTATTTTCTCTTTACTTGTGTTACAGCCTTATTCCAAAATAGACAAGTTATTTTTTACCTCAAAATTCTACATACAATACCTCAAAATTACAAAGTCGATTTGAAAATTTTGTAAATTTAATAAATATAACAAATAAAAATAGTACATGTACATAAGTATTCACAGTGACATAACACTCTGAGGTCTCAAACATATAGCCCAATCTGGCCCACCAAAGTCCAATCTTGCCCACAGGATGAATTTGTGAAATGCAAAACTGACACTGATGACAGTCAAGGATGTACAGACCAATATGACCTAAAAGGGGTCAGACAGTAAAATATTATCATAATTACCTATAGAAAATGACAATTTTTTCTATCTGTTGTAGTGTAAAAGTTAAATTACATGATGATGTTGCCATTTATAAACTATTCTTTTACAAAAAATGTGAATAACCTAAAACGTATTAAGAAAAATAAGTGCATTTTTACCAGTATTCTGTCTGTTATTAAATGTTTTGTGTATTTGTAGAGCCACAGTGATCTGTAAGTTGTAATGAACATATGTAAATGATAACCTGAGACATAATTTTGTTACAGTCACACTTACTTTTCTTAAGAGATTTCAGGTTATTTATGTTATTCACATGTTTAAAGGATAGTTTGTATTTGTAAACATTATTATAATGTAATTTTACTCTTTTTCACTGTTAATATTTTACTGGTTTGGCCCACTTCAGATTATATTGGGCTGAATCTGGCCCTTGAACTAAAATGAGTTTGAGACGCCATTCTAAAGTGAGCTCAGGTGGATCCTGTTTCCACTCATCATGCTTCAGATGTTTCCCCAGCTAGTCCACCTGTGGTAAATTCAGTTGATTGGACATGGTTTGGAAAACACACACCTGTCTATAGAAGCTCTGATAGTTAACAGTGTATGTCAGAATATAAACCAAGTCATAAAGTCCAGGGAATAGTCCGTAGACATTCAAGACAGGATAGTCAAATTTCTGCAGCATTGAAGGCTTTCAGTGAGTACAGTCATCATCTGTAAATGAAAAAAGAATGGAGCCACTAAGACCCTTCCAAGAACTGGACACCAATCTGAGGGATCACAGTAGAGGGGCTTTTGTCAGGGAGGTGACCAAGAACCTGCTGGTGACTTTGACAGGGATCCAGTGTTACTTTGAGTAGGGATGAGCGTATGGATCTAAATATTAATAGTATCAATATCAAGGTGAGTATTAGATCAGTGCTGGTGAGATAAGATCAATAGTTTTCTTAATTATTATTATTGCATTGTTGCATTTGTTTACTTTGCAAGTGACTTTTAATTTTTAACATATCTGGGTGTAATGACAGTATTTTTCATTGTGTTGCTGATATGGTTTATACTTTGTTACATTGTTCATTATTCACAATAGTAACTTTTTCTTTAATTTTGTGTAGTAAAAAGAATTTTATTTTTATATTGTTATAGATTGTAGTTACCCAATAAAGTTTATTTGTCTAAAATCTTTGTCCTGTTTTATCATCTACTAACTAAAGGCAAAATCACCAAATTATCCAATGATCATGACATTTCAAGTAAAATGTCAGTATCAGTGATGCCCTATATGTGTTTGGTAACTGATTGATACCAGAATTCCCAGTACAGTATTGCCCATCCTAATTGTAGAGAGAGTGGAACCTTCCAGAAGTACAACAGTTCAAATTGCAGGGGATTATGGGAGGTCTGTACTCCACCCACCCAGACCCTTCTAGAGAGACAAAAAAAATTTATTTTTTTATTTTTGGGTAATTCATCTGATTTTGTGGGAATAATGAATAATACAAGTCATTCTTGGTGTAGAAACAACTTAATGTAAAATTATTTCAGACACCCCTGTTGTGGACTGTACCATTTTAACCACGGCGGCGCCAACATCAACTGGGATGCTAAATTTGGGATTGTAAATGTAAGTAGCTAGCAGACGTCTAGCATGTTGAAACTATATTATTTTGCAGCCTTATTTTATTGTAGTAATTTATGGATACAAATTGACGTTTTTATAAGTTCAGTTACTTAACATTGTTCCACTGAGGCTGGTCCAGTCCATGTTAACATTAGCTAACCTCTTAGCATGATAAGCTAATTCTCAATTTTAAACCAAGTTTATTACATTTTTGTGAGGTAAAAATCAGTCATAACTTCCCAAGGAGATAAACCTCCTTTTGTTTCCGTTCTCATTTTATGGTGAATAATCTGATCAGTGGCAGTGTTGTAAGTTTACACTTCAACTAGTTCAAAGTTCAGTTCATACAGAATCAAATGCATTCACTGTCCTTCATAGTTCACCATCTCAGTTGAGAACTAGTTAAAGTTCAGTTAATTTCTTTTTTTTTTTTTAAGTGAAGAAATACCTGCCGTTTCGGCACTTATCTTTCCAAATAAACCCTCTTCATATTATTGCCCATCACAGAGCTGTTCTGAATATTATTTCCAGCTGTTTCATTGATCACAGCTGAGGTCCCTAACCCCACAATATTACCAAGGTTTATCTGGACATAAAACATCCAGAATTTCCAATTCAAGTTCTTTAGTTATAAGCATGTCACAGCTATTAAAATGTTAAAATTTTATCTCAAAATAAACCTATTTCATGAAGTAGGCTGTTTGTGAATGTATGACTTTTACTAGTCATTAGTATTTCAGTGCACTAGACTCCTAACTTTTCGGATGGTAGATAATGTAGCCTACTGTTTCTCAAATGGTCTCGTCTTGCGTGTGTGTTTGCCTCATTTATCTTACACTTTAACACTAAACATGGTGGTGAGTGCGGGTCTTTGTACTAATGTGGTAGTGAACCATGATGGGCATAGAAGAAAAAGGAGCACCCCCCAATTATAGAGAGGTAATTCATACTGTGAAGACAACCATTTGTGTTGCACTCCACCAATCAGCATGGTGGAGGCAGTATCAGGCTGTGGGAATGGTTTTAACAGCAGAAACTAGGAGACTAGTCTGGTTCAAGGGAAAGATGAATGCAGAAATGTACAGACACACCCTTGATGACATCATGTTCTGAGCCTCAGACCTGGCCGAAAGTCTTTCAACAGGACAATGACCCTAAACACACAGTCAAGATAACAAAGCAGAGGTTTTGGGGCAACTGTGAATGTCCTTTAATGGCCCCGCACCAGCCCAGACCTGAACCCTATTGACCAGCTCTAAAAATGGCTGTGCATTGAAGCTATCCATCCAACCTGATGGAGCTGGATGAGGTTCTGCAATGAAGAATGAGAAACTGCCCAAAAATGGGTGTACCAAGCTTGAAGCACCATCAACAAAGTACTGAATAAATGCTGTGAATATTTATAAACATGTCATTATTTAAATAAATTTGCAAAAGTGTCTAACCTAGTTTATTTTTAGGTATTGTGTGTAGAATTTGAGCTTAAAAAATAATTTTGGTTAATGGTGTAACCAAAGTAAATGTAAAAAGAAAAGTGTAGCACTGAATAGTTTCAGGATGCTCTGTACATTGTAGCCTTATTATGTTCTTTTTGTGTTAAATTGATGTTTATAGCAGTTATGAAAGCAATGGAATTTATGCACAACCCCACTACTTTCTGAACTTAATGCAGCTTCTTTCATTATTGGGACACTGATTAATCCAGGTGTGTCTGACCACAGTAGTCACGTCAAGAAGTTACAGACACCTGGATTAATCAGTGTGTCCAGTAATGAAAGACAGGACATAAAG
This sequence comes from Fowleria isostigma, assembly GCA_029814645.1. Taxonomy (NCBI): domain Eukaryota; kingdom Metazoa; phylum Chordata; class Actinopteri; order Kurtiformes; family Apogonidae; genus Fowleria; species Fowleria isostigma. Next base: position 8,683 of record JAPTGZ010010262.1, read on the forward strand.
GAGCTGCCTTAAGATCAGGAAGTAGTGGAGCTGTGCATAAATCCCATTACAGGGTTGAAAAGTTTAACTTTACCATGTATCCTATAGACAGTTGGTAGAAACTGCAATTATTTAAACCTCAAAGACCTAAACGGCTGCCAGTGACCAAAACCATGTACAGATTTAAAATGTTTAATAGTCACTAATTACTATAAATGTATTTAAATAATTCAGGTAAAATGCAGTTTCTCAGCTTTTCACTGTCATCAAATATGACCTATCAGAGGCTCCATACTGAATGTGAAAACACCCTCCTCTTCTACAACACTGAATCACCAATAAAACCATGTGCTTTGACGAGTGTGTGTAGATGCCTGATTTTATCTTGAATTAATGATATATTTTGCTGGAAAAGTCACTTTTTCTTCAGTTTTGATACAATAACCCATGAATTCTGAGCTTTTATAAACATCTGCTTTTTACTGAAATTGTAAAATGCAGAGGATAGTATAATAAATGAAAATGAATCCCTTAGAAAAAGTCAAATATAGAGCAATATTCAGTGGAAGTTACCATAAAAATAGTTATAGGTCTTAATGATTTACTTACTAAAAGTATGATTGTATAATGTAGGATTATTCGTCTAAACCCTGTTTTTTTTTCCTCTTTTTTGCTTGTCTTTTTCTCAGGAACAAGTGACCCATATGTGAAATTCAAGATTGCGGGCAAAGAGGTGTTTAGGAGTAAAACCATCCATAAGAACCTAAATCCAGTATGGGATGAGAGAGTCAGCCTCCTGGTGGAAACACTACGGGACCCCCTGTATGTCAAGGTAAAGCATCAGGTGGCTGTAATGTAAACTGAAACTGACACTAAGCTTTATTTAACCCAAAATCATCCTTGGAGATCTCTTGTATTTATATTTTACCAAAATACCAGGGGCCAACATGTAAACTACAGTTTATAGATGACAGTTGTTTTATGCCTGTTTTAGGTCTTTGACTATGACTTCGGTCTTCAGGATGATTTCATGGGCTCAGCGTACCTCCACCTGGAGTCACTGGAACATCAGAGGTGTCTGTCCATTTTATCTTCTAATTCATTTTACTTCGTTAACAGACTCTTCTGTTTGTCTTTCAAGTGTTGGTACCAACTTCCCAAAACAACAATCATATTTAGAAAAGTATCATATGACACTGGAGAGAGATTTGGTGTTTTTAATCTACATTTGTTAATATTTAATAATTTTTTTTTTGTATTTTTATTCAGTCACTTTACTAAAATACTATATATTATCAAATACTGAATGTATGCCTAAGTTTTTTTGTTTCCTAAAAAAATCTAAAAAGATGACTTATCACTTGTCCTTGTGTTAATGTTTTATTCTGATTTATGTTTACACTAGAAAAAAATCAAGAAACCACTGGCTTTGCTAACAAAAGATATACATTTGAGTAAAATATCAGTTTTTGTTTATTCTAGAAAGAACTGCTAACAGTTCTATTAAATTTCAAAAACTATAGTTGTATGTAGCCGGACCTTTCTCCTCACTTTGTTAGCATTATGCCAGTACTGGAGATCCATCTGACACCCTCCGCTATCATACTGAAGTAGGTGTCATGGTTATCTGGGTTATTTGGCTAGTTTTCCACTGAGTGTAGGATATAGCGACAGTGTATTTGCAAAATAGTGTCAAGAGAGAAGGCTCATGGGGAATTGCTAAATCCCCACAAAATAAAACTGCACACAAAAAGACATGCATCTTAGTCAAAGCTGCCGTTGTCATGGTGTCATTGCAGCTCAGGGATTGTTGTTCTTTCATGTAGCAAGTAGGTCTATCAAAGTGATAACACACAGATTGTAGAGAGAAGGAGAATCACTATCCTGCCACTGTGAAAGAAATATTCACCCTGGCTGTCTACATCCAGATGATGCAGAAATATTGGTATTCATTTGTTTTGTGGAAGTCTCTATTTGGCAGATTTAAACTACCTGTCAGTGTTCTCTATCAGACTATTGGCTGCTGTATTCCACTTCTGGCACAAAAACCAGCAAAAATGCTTTATTTGATGGCTTTTGACCATTGATATTCTTTTGATCCCATTTATTTGATGGAGAGTTTGGAGTGATGCCTCTTTTTGTATATGGAGAAAGTCTGCTCTCTGGTGGCAATGTCTGGTAATACACCTTAAACCTTAGGAAAATAACAAGATGAAGTGCAGAATAAAGTACAGACAAGCATTTTAACAGAAACTGTTCTATTACAATTATTATTCATGTATATATAAAGTAGAAAACTTTATTTTTAAAATGATTTTTTATATACATTATGGTTGTGACTATACTTATATCTGAGTTGTATTGAGGAAACAATGATTATACTTGAGTTTATCCCATTATTTGATCTTTTATCAATTATAGTAATTAAAAGGTAGTTTGTTTTTAATTCTTGCTCCTATTCACAATTAGATTTTCAAATAGTGATTGTAAATTATTCACTCTAATGTCAAGAGCTGGCCCTAAGTGAGGTAAGCTCACCGGTGCACTTGTTAAATAGGGTTCTCATGTTTATTGTAATTACTTTTCTTCCTAATTACCTTGTTTTTGCATAATTCAGGACTGTTAGGTAGACTGATGTCTTGTTGTTGCTGTGACTCATGAAAGAGCAGGGAAGAGCAAATAAAAAATAAAAATGTCAAACTGACAGGGGAATTCAGGCTTTGTTGAGTCAGACTCTTACTGTGTGATATGATAATATGTGGGTGTTGCTGTGCTTTTATTTATTACTTGGAAGTCATGCATTGTCTGGATATGAACATATTGTATATAGACTGTGTCAGGTTATGTAGAGGTTCTTTCAATGCTGTGACTTTGTGCAGGATGCTGGATGTGACACTAGACCTGAAGGACCCACAGTACCCTGAACATAACCTCGGAAGCCTGGAACTAGCTGTCACTCTGTCACCAAAGGAAGGAGACATGAGGGATGCTGTAAGGAAACTATATCAACTTTAATCTGCATTATTCACTCATCTCTCTCTTAACTCTTCTTGCACTTTTCTTTCTCATTCAGGTGAAACTTACTTCGCCTGCTGAACATCTTACATGAGAATCAAGATATAACATAGCCAACTAGTGAGAACACATGTTTGCATCACTGTATTTCAGAAAGAAATCAAACAAATTAATATGTTAAGCTTTTAATATTCATAATCCAAGTTCATCACCAGTGTTATTTCAGCTAAGCGAACCGTGTCACTGCGCATCAGGAGCACAGGCGTGCTGAGTTCCTGGCTTTATTCAGCCTCGCTTTCTGGAAACTCTTCAACTCAGCAAATGCATATGCATAAACATAAGTGTAATTAATATGTTCTGTGGAAAAGTTCCATGTTCAAAGAGCACTAGATTCTCTTTCCTAATTATGTTGGCTCGGGCCTCTGCGGACGTGCTCGATGTTTCAGAGTTGCATTTATTTCTGTTCAATTATTTGTTTGGTTAATTGGACCCCTGCACACTCGATCCGGAACAAGGCACAGTCATGGGGGAAATATTTTATTCCTTTTGATCTGATGTCTTAATTTTGCTGCTTATTTAGTACTATAGTTCAGAGAGTCCACATTTGACAGAACAAATAAACTCTATTTAGGTTAAGCATCATTTTAGATTTCTCCAACTGTGAAGAAAATGAGTACAAGGTTATACTAGTCCATACTTTATGCTCTCTACTACCATCTACTGGTATAGGATGATAAGAAAAAACAGTACTTTAAATGCATCTTTAATCTTTTATTGATGTTGTATTAAGTTGCAAGTAATTTGATACATTTTGTAGTCATTGCAAAATACAGCAGCAACAACAGGGTTTCTATATATGATGATTAAATGTTTAGTAGACCATGAATTGTAGCAACACATGAGGGAACTGTGTGGCATTATGTGTGGTCCTTGTATTTGTTATTTTTGTGTTTGAGATATTCCACTAATAAATAAGTCACAACAAATAAGCCTTTATTTACAAGAACAAATAGAATTTTTAAAAACCATTGCAAGATTTAAGCAGTGGTTTTCACTTTGGGTCTAAAAATTGTAGTGCATTTTGTAATATCAAACATAAAAATAATAACCATGCAGTACAAAAAGCAAGTTACAGCTGTTATATTCATATGTGCATATGCATGTCTGCAAATGCACATTCTTCATAACACCATTACCACTACAAACAAGCGCTTTTTATACTCTTCTTGCTTACCTAACTTGCATGAATGACAACTGCCCGACTCTCCTTATTTAACCCCACCTGCACCAGGCTTCACACACTCCATGCCCTTTAACCTGTGACCCTGCAGCTCTCACTTTAAGCCAGTGGGGGGTGCTCTGTAACCGCTTTGTCTCATTTACAGACCATGCTTTTGAGAAGGAACTGGAAACGATCTAGTAAGGTAAACTAAAACAGCATGCCAACTCCCCACCTCACCCACAAACTACCGACTGCACTGCACTGCACCTCACCTTTCCTGCACTCTTCACTGGTGTCCTGGTGCTGTTTCATGGATGGAGTCTCCTTGGCCCTTCCCCCTCTCTTCCTCCTCCTCCTCCTCCTTTTCCTCCTCCCAGTTAGCAATTATTCTTTTTTTTTTATGAGTTCTGTAGTTCTCATTTCACCTGCTTATTTTCCACAAGCTGCAATATACATGTAATACACCTGCAGTTAAACAGATGTGTTATAAGTTATACAACACACCGTACATCAGGCTGAAGATGTGTTACAATCCTCTATTGGTATTTAATGGCATTCCCATGTTGGATTATGTTTTAATAAGTTCTACATTATTACATCAGAAAGCATATGCTTACAAAATGGTTAGTTGATAAGATATATTGTGTATGTGTAGTAAATGTTCTGTTTAGTGTATTGCAGCTGCTGTGTGTGAAAATAAAGTGATTTACTTTGTTTTTGGGGGGTTTAAAGGAGTCCTGGACAGCAAATCAACTATGCATTGACTGTTGGCTGTTGTAACTGATTATAGGATACTCTTCAACCCCTTTGCATTAAGTGAAAGTCTTTGTTTTTTGCATACCCATATCCCTTATATTTGATTGCTACCTTTCAGTTCCTTTTAGTTTTTTTTATTATTTGTGACTGTCATTGGCTGTGAAGCAGGTGAAACAAAAAAGCATGCTGGTTATGGTGCTTCTTCTCATCGCCGTCTGCATGTAGCACCAATTATGTTTTGAGCTAAACGCAGTAAATAGCCTCTATCAGTTGATGTATTTGCTCACAAATTAGAGTATTTAACCCTTGTGTGGTGTTTATATGTTTGTTATTCAGCCAGTGTTTGTGGGTGTGGTGGACCCACTGCATTTGTGGGTTTTTAATTCAATATAATCAAACAATTTTATGTTAAAATACTCAACTGATGTTTACTTCATCCCAATTATGTTTAGTATTTGCCTTTTATTTTTGGTAGATCGCATTTATGAATTAAAGTGCTACTTGTTTTTAGTTTGTTTTTTAATAAAATGTAACAATCAAGATAGGAGAGGAAAAAAGTCATTAAAAAATAATTACTCATCATTTTTCTTTTTAATAAAAAACAGGTCTCACAGACCCAAACACCATACAAGGGTTAATAAAAGAGGCACTTGTAAAAGTAATGGGGCTGAGTCTAAATCCTGTCATGTCTTGAGTTTCCCTTACAGTAAACTTACAGTAAAAAGTTTGATATTTACCAAGAGACACAGATACACATTCGCAGTGTGCTTGGTTCTAGCTGGGCAGACGTCCTGCTGTATCGCGCTTCCCAAATCCGAGCCTTTGAAGCCTCCAAACTGGGCCACCCCGCCTGTGACTCGGGAATTAGCTCAAACACTAACTAGCTACTGTGTTACCCTACCAAAAAAGGCTCTGCTCCTGAGCGCCTTCCTGCCTCCTGACTCAAATGCATACGCTACATGGTTATTTTTAAACAACCACTTTTTTAATGAAGCATCCATGAGTGTTGATCCCACAGAAGACGATTCGAACTATTCAAGAAGTAGCTTGAGATAATAATTATAAGTCAGAGGCACATTAAATCCCAGCCTCTTACTTCACTGCAAGGCAATACACTTATTTTGGCACATTTTCTACAAAGGGCTAACAAAAATTTGACCCATCGGCAAGGCTGTATTAGCTCTTAAATTGAATGTTAGTATCTGCTATGAGACTTTCAGCCTCAGAACTGCTCTCTGCATGATTTCTCCCCTGCTGTGCTCTGGCAGAGGGATGTGCATTCCCAATCCACATAGCTCATGGGTTTTTGCAACAAGAAATGTGCTGCAATAAAACAAGGGAAAAAATTAGGACTGTGCTTGAGAAGGACAAAACACCGACCTCTCATCATTAGCATACAGTGGGTTCGTAGTGAGCGAACAGGAGAAATGAAAGATGTGGCAGTTTCTGTATGGGAGGTTGGCTGTATTGCAGGGAGCCATTCACATTGTTTAATGTCTGGAGAATGGAAATTAAGAGGCTCCGTCTCCAGATCAAAGGCCTACGCTTGCGAGGCAGGGTTTGTTCAGAGTTTAATGAAATTCACCCGCAAAACAAAAGCTATGCTAATAAATTCTCCCTAACGAGGAAGGAGGAGAGAGAAAGAGAGAGGGAAAGAGAGAGAGGGGTGTATTTGTTTGACAAATAAATACCCTGGTCTTTGTTTTAGTGAAAGATACTGACATGATTCAAAGAGAGGTTAAATAGGCCTGTAAGTGCTGAGAAAACTGTTGGGAAAAACTGACTTAAAAAAACGGTGAATAATCAATCTAAATTTGGAAAACCGTCAAGATACTGTACAGCCATTTAGAACAGGGAATTTAATAGAGTGTACTTTGTAACTGAATCTTGGTGGTCAGCCTCTTTTGGATACGAAGGCCAATTTCTGCTCCTTCTAGCGGTTTATTTATCATGTTTATGAGAGCAAAAGAATACCAGGCTGATGTCATAATATGTATGTGCATTTTTTTGCGCAGATGTGTACATCACTTGCAAGGATCATCTTTCAATAAAAACAGAGTAAATGATTATTTAGGGCTTGTTTTAATAGTGGTATGTTCTGTTTTGTAATTCAGTGATTTTTGTCAGATGAGCTCAAACGACACAAGTAATTTTATTTTCTACTTTTTGTGTTACAGCTTTGTACAATGTGTTTTGCCTGCTCCTCTCTGTGTTGTCTTGATGTGTTTGGTGTGTTGGAGGTTATTTCTCTCATTCCTTCTACAATAAGAAGTTGTGTCTCAGATGTACTAATGTCTGTGTATATGTGTGTGTTGTTTGGGTGTATGCATCTGTATAAATGCACAACTGTGTGTGGAAATGCTTCTGTGAATGTGTGTGTGTGCGTGTGTGTGTGTAGTATCAAAGTATGCGTCTGTCAGATGTGCACAGAAAAGCCCAGCTGTGGAGAGGAATAGTCAGCATCAGTTTGATCGAAGGTCGCTGCCTCCAGCCCATGGACGCCAACGGCCTCAGTGACCCGTATGTCAAGTTCAGAATGGGTCACCAGAAGTACAAAAGCAAGGTAAACACAATTATTTCTCACAGTATCTTCTTACTTGAACAGTTTTTATGTATTTCTGAAAAGGGTACGGTGAGTGACATGCAACAGTTTAGCACTATCATTACATGTGAGCAAGTGAACAATGGAAAATCATGGAAAATGACTGTGTTTTTTTTGCTGTTGTGTGTTCTTTGCTCAGACAATCCCCAAAACATTAAATCCACAGTGGAGAGAGCAGTTTGATTTCCACTTGTATGATGAGCAGGGGGGCTTCGTGGATATAACAGTCTGGGATAAAGATGCTGGCAAAAAGGATGACTTCATGGGAAGGTAGAAGTCTCTGTCTTTTTGCTGTGTGTTTAAGTCAGGCTTAACTCACAATCCAATATGCAGCAAAACCAGATTAATATGAACTAGTGTTAGTTAAGGCATCCCACACACTACTGCTGATGGTATAAATGATGCCTTTTATCTACAGTAAATTATAAGTTTCATAGGCTTTCTGTAGGTCATTAAAAAGCATTCAAAGTCGTTAAATAGATTTTGCAAAAATTCAAGCCTTAAATAGCATTTAAAAGTATTACAGTCAGCCCTGCAATGAACTGGCAACATGTTCAGGGTGTACCCTGCCCTCACCCTTAAGTAGCTGGGATAGGCTCCAAGTGACCCCCATGACCCTAGTGAAGATAAAGGGGGCTCAGAAAATGAATGAAAAAAGTATTACATATGATGTCCAGATGCATTAAAAAATTAAATACACTTGATGGAAAAAACATTAGTATTCACAATGTATTTTGATTATATGAACATGTAATAATTTAGATCAAAAGTATAGTGTGATGATAGACAGGTGGAACCCTTTAACTGGCTATTGTTTATGGCTGGTGCACAAAGTCACAACACCAGATGCTTGGAATGCAACGTGCTGTGAGTGTGCTCATGCTGTGGCGAAAGAGTGGAGGGAATATTAGCAAATGTCAGAAAAATAGGAAAATGCAAGTTTCAGCAGTAGTGATCGGAGGAAGAACTATTCAGAGACTGGTTGAAGCCTGTTAATGGGATAAAACTGTATCTGCAGTTGGACATGGGAATTACATTTTTTAAAGCTGTGTATGACTTTCATCATCAATTTTTTATAAAATCTGTAAAACCCGAGTCATAGCCTAATTTCAAAAAATCCCTAAGTCTTTCTGTGATTACGCACCTGAATCTCTTTCCTCACAAAGAACAATTTCAAAGTGAACTCCACCATAAACAAGTCTGTATGTTTACAAACGTAGCAGTAGGTAACTGTTTGTGGTGGAGTACAGTTCAAAATTGTTCACTGTGAGGAAAGAGATTTAGGTGCGTAATCACAGAAAGACTTATTGATACTTGATTTGTGATACTCAGGCTATGACTCAGGTTTTTCAGATTTGATGAAAAATTGGTGAGCAGTTTTGAAATGGCCATTAAAAAAGCATTAAATTAAATGTGCTGATACCTGCAGAAACCCTGCTTTGAAAGGTGAAGGTCTCCATGCTTTATATTGATTTCCTATGATAATAATTTCTTTACCGACATAAACATTACTCCAAAAATAAATTCAGGAAACAACTTGATAAAAAATTTGTATTTTCCCAGGGAGCCAGACTGTTCAACACCTTCGTTGCTGATGCTGTCAGGCTCCTCAACGCCCCTGTTACCTCTCCACACCCAAACAACCCCAGTAAAAATGAGAACTCGCAGCTAAAAAATGTGAACTTTTGCACTTAAAACTCGTTACCTGCTCTGGTTTATGTACACACCAACACATTTTGTATCTTTTTGCTCACCTAAAAATAATTCTTCAATTAGAGACTTTTAAAGCGTGATTAAAACCAAGGTTCTGAAAACAAGCCGTGTCTTTTCACATTCATATTTATTCTGTATGTGGCTGAATTTACTACAAAGCTGACCTGTTTTTGTGTAGTAATAGTAGATATGTGTGTTTTTGCACTTTAGGTGTACGATTGACCTGTCGCTTCTCAGTAAAGAACATAAACACAAGCTGGACCTGCCACTGGAGGAAGGCGAAGGTGTGCTGGTACTGCTGGTCACACTCACAGCTTCTGCTGCTGTTTCCATCTCAGACTTGTCAGTCAACATGCTGGATGATCCGCATGAGAGACATCTGATCATGCAGAGATATGTGAGTAATGTTTCTTAAATGTGGCTTCAGACTGTGTGTGTATCTGTGTTTGAGGGACAGTAATGTGTGAGTACATTCAACAGAAGAAAAAAGTTTATTTTGTTAGTGTAAGAAGACCATTTTGTAGCTTTTTCAGACCTGTTGGTGAAACATGTATTAACAATACACAATGATAACTATAGTAAGAGTAAGGCTGGGCGGCACTTGATGTTTCTGTGATTTCTCATCATTACCTACCAAAAATCAGCTGAAGAAGGAAAGTAACAGTGATTTGCTATTGTATTGAGATAATTATTGATACAGACTGATGGGAAGTTTTTTTTAATCACTCAGAGTCAGATTAACTTTAATGATCCCAAGGGGAAATACATTTTTTTGTTCTGTAGCTCAAGAAAAGAAAGAAGAATTAAAAAGAGAATTAAAACAAGCAACAAGTAATTATTTATAGAATAGAATACCCAGTGTGCTTCAGTCTAGCATGCTGAGTTATCATGATAACTGTGCATTTTTAGCAGTAATTGTCCAGAACTGAGACACAGCACTTGAAATTTTTGGCCAATTACACACTCTATGCATTTAAACAGAGATTTAACTAATCTGAACTGAGTTTTCTCAGTTACAAAGTGTTTCTAAATGTCTGTATGTCTGATACTTCTGTCCTGGAGTCATGGTTGTGTGGTACGTTACATCACGCATAGATTTCAAAGAAAAAGAAAATTGTCATTTCTTTTGTGTCACGAGTCAGACCGACATGTCAAAAAACAAACTTCCTCACACATTTATCATCAGAGTTCTGATTGTTATAAGAATTCTTACTTATTTATTAACAGAAGTCACTGTTTTCAGAAGCAACTGTGCTGAAATATGACAAATTCTGCCAAGCTGCAGTTTGAAGTTATAAAAAGTGATGAGCGAAGGAATGGAAAATGATGAGATGCACAAAGAGAAAGGAAAGGAAAGACGAAAAATGAAAGGTCATAGAAGAAGTCATGGAAGAAGGATCAGAAGTCTCTTATAGTCTCAGTACTGAGACAAGCTGTTGGAAAGTGTTTGGAAAGAATGCAGATTTTCTATGCTTGTTTGTTTCTGACGCGATGATTCACACCACCAGTATTGTGTGGTATTTGCATCAGCATCCTACAGCGAGTTGTGTATTTATGATTAATGCATGTGGGCTTGTTTGGTTGTGTGGTAAATGTCTTGGTTTGTTAACCAGTTGTCAGTGATTTGAGCTTAGTTGTAGAGAGAAAAGAGGGAGAGCCCTTAGGCCCCATCTGCTCCAGAGGCCCTCCACTCTACACAATGGTTTCTGCCCATGTCTTTGTTTTAGTCTAGTTAACCCTTCACACCCTGTCATCCTCAGTCCTCAGTCTTCCAACACACACATACACACACACATACACACACACACACACACACACACACACACACACACACACGCACACACACACACACACACACACTCACTCACACGTGTGATTTTTAAGCTTTCATCTGCTGACAGCCTTGACATGTTGGCATTTCTGTGTTTATTAAAATATCCATTCAGCACTTATTAAGAACAAAAATGTAAAATATATGCTTACTTAATTGGTTCATTGTAATTTATAACTCAATAACATGGAGTTACAAAGAAAGATTTGTTTCATTATTATTAAACATATTACATTTAATTGTCTTGGAGAGTTGTTGGAACACATTTTCCCATGTGTACTGTGCAGTAATGTCTGCTTTGTGTGAGCGTACATTACGTGTTTGTAGAGTTGTTGTTTGTGAGTCGGTGCGTTTAGGATATGCTCTGATTTCAGTAAGCAGCAACATCCCAGGTGGTGTGTGTTCGTGTCTTTCAATGTGTGTGTAAGCACCAGCCGTGAGGCTCCACAGGCCGAACATGGGTGCCACGACCTACATAACCGTAGTGGTGCCTTATTGGCTAGCCACAGGAGGTCGACCACACTGCTCCGCGCTGCAGCAACCACCCAAGATCAGAGGGGGGAGCTCTAGGACCGACACACACTATGCCTTTCCTCACACTCACAAAATGAGGGCGGGAAGCGTGAGTTTATGTGTGTGTGTTTGTATGTGTGTGTAATAGGGGGCGAGAGGTAAAGGGTGAGGGTTGCACCAGGAAGGGAAGGCGTGTAAAATGAAAAGAAAAAGCTATTTCACCTCTCTCACAACTCGTGTAGACCCCGTTTTTCTGCTCGGCTGAAGGCGAGACATTTTCCTTCCTTCGCCTACCTCTTTTCCTGCCGCCTTCTCTCTCCTGCACTCCCCATTTCTGTCCCACTCTTTCGGCAGCCTTGGTTCTTTGTCTGTCAACACTGTGGCCCTCCGTTAGATGAAGGGATGGAGAGATAGAGGGTGGAGGAAGGTGGGGGGTTGTGGATGAAGGGCCATAGTGAGGTTGGTTTGAAGACTTGAATGGCTTCTACCTATTAACATATTCCTTTTCCCCTGACTGGCTGTCTTTCAGTTAGAGAATTTAATAAAGATGTACCTTATCAAAAAGTACTGATAAGACCAAGTACCACCATTAATACATAACAGTGCAGCTCAAAGCCAACTAATCTGCCATGTGAGTGTATGTGCATGTGTAGCAGTATGTCTTTATGCTTTGCACATTTTACTGACTGGTATTATCAGCTCTAAATCAGCTGTCCAGCACAACCTTGCACAAAGCATCCACTCCTGCTAATCACAAACAGGCACATATGAGCATACACATGCACACACATGCAAAAACATTACCTTGCTCTGTCAGCTATGTAATAAAAAGATGAGGGGTGGCAGAGCAATACAAGTACCTTGCTGTCATCATCACAGCTTTATAGAGCAGATACGTTCAGAAACAAGAATGAGGAAGAGAAGGGAAAACAACTGAAATCCTCAGCTCATCCCAGCCTTTGGCGTCATGAATCACCCTGTTTGTCATAAAGATGTGAAGCACAAGGTTTCTTTAAGACTGTGTTGTATGTAAAAGTGGATTGCAAAGTGTGTGTGTGTGTGTGTGTGTGTGTATCATATAAATCCAAGATCTGTCTTTGTCACATTGACATAATCATAAGTGAACCACACCCCATACGTGGTCACCATAAGGTCACTGTGATATATTTGGCAGGTGTTTGTTCCCACATTTCACATTTCTTTGTTTTCAGCCACTAAAGAAAGTAAGTAATTGACACCTGGATATGAGGAGCTGATGTTTGCACTCATCTCGTTAACATCTCTTTCATTCTAGTAGTTTTGCTCTAAAGTACAGGCCCGGTGTTTACATTTACTGTATAGTGTGTATAGGTTTGCTATGTTTGGCCCTGAGCACATATAGAATAAGTTTTTCTTACAACTACTTTGAATGCAGCTGAGGGCAGAGCTGTATGCAACATGGTGCAATACACTCACTTAGTGACTGCCTTAGATGTACTATTGCACATTGTAACCTTTCCTTCATCACTAATTACGGTTCCCCAGAAGTAGAGAGAGGGATAGAGGGAGAGAGTGAAAAGGAGAGGAAGAGATTTATGCATTATGATGGCAAAGGAGCACACACACTAATGGCTCTTAATGGGCCTGAGGTGGCCGCAAGATGGGTGGATGAGAGAAGGAGGACATGGTGACCTCTGCTGAAGTGGTGGCACTTCACCACCCACATTCGTGCACGCACACACCCACAGATACGCACACCTGCAGTCCCTCTCCCACCCACTTTGGTTCATTGCTCTGGGTACAGAAAAGGAACACAACCTGGACAGGAAGTGAGATAAAAAGGGCTGCAACAAAGAGCGAACCTCCGAATTGAGAGAGACTCTTGACAGACAGTGATCCTGACTTGATGAACAGGAGTGGGAATTGGAGGCGGAAGAAGTTGTTAGCATTTGGTTTGTATTTGAGGACTTCAGAGTCATTTGATTAAATGTCCCCTAAACTGATTGGCTGCTGGGCAGATGCTCTGTGTGTGTGTTTGTATCTGAGTGTGAAATGTTATTTGGAGCACTGATGAAAGGTGACACGATGCAAAGATGACAGCCAGTCATAAGCCTATGCCAGAGCTGATTCATTTGTGTGTTTGTGTGTCTGTGCTGTGTGACAGAGAGAAGAAGACGTCACAGTGACAAGATGTCAATCACAGACTGGGCGGGGGTGCGTCTTATGAAAGCCAAGTCTGTCCTCCCATTTTTCTCTTTTCTCATCTGTTCCTCCCTTCTTTTCATCTCCTCCTTATCCTTCTCATTTCACCTGCGTACAAGTCCCCATGTTTGCTGGGGGAGACATAGACGAGGGGGTGGGGGGTCAGTCTCAGCCTTTCTTCATCTCTCTCTCTCTTTCTCAACCTGGCTGTCTACTCAATCTATTGCTGTCTATCTTCCTGATATGGATTTGAATTCTCGTGGAGGATGGGTTGGTTCTCTCCACTAATCATGGATTGAGGCTGAACGCTAAATGTTCCCTAAGGGAGGCTATATGGTAGGAGGAAAGATGGAGTGGAGGATGGGTTGGGGGGCGTGAAAGAATATCTCTGCATTCATACATTTAATAAATAATTTTGTCCCGTTTCATCCATTCAATTTGTGCTAGTTTTGTATTTAGGTATAAAAATGGAAACCCCAGCTGTGACAATGTTTGAAGTATTTCAGTAATAAAGCAGGTTACACTTGGGTGTTTGATGCTAAAATTAGACTTTTTGATTCTGTGCTTAGCATAATATTGCAAAATATAAACATGTATTTGTAGAATTCTTCTGTTTTTATTGTATAAAAGACATCAAAGTTCTCAAGTGTTAAAAGCAGCTGTACAAGAACCTTACCAAATAAAACTGTCTGAAAAAGAATAACAGAAAGGACTGTCAATATCACCTGTCAATATTTTATACACTTAATATGTTAAAAGTAGAATTTGAAGCAATTAATTATAATCAAAGTATAATTAAGCATCATTATATGTTTTGACAAACATCCAATGTTCAACACATGATTGGGAAATTATAAACCTATGCAGGTATTAAAATCATTTTCTGATTATGTAGTTTTTATTATTATTATTATTATTATTATTATTATTATTATTATTATTATTATTATTATTATTATTTATCCTCCTGTTTTTATCTCAGGAAAACTAAAAAAGTCTTTATATACTCAGGTCCATGACACTTTTTTTTTAATAACAAGCTTAGTTTTGTCCAATTAATTTTGAGCCTCCGGTAAAAATGGAGGGACTTTGATTAAAATGATTGTAATTCCTAAATAATAAATGCAATATTTTTGCTGAACCCCTTGAAATAAAGCGGAATGTTCACACTTCAGTCACATCTTGACTGCTTCTTTTCTCATACATTGGGATGATATATAGAGGCAAAATAACATAACTTGTGCCCAAATATGTACAGACCTGACTACTTTATGAAATAAAATACAATATAATGAATTTAAGTATTAAATGAAATATGCTAACCGACCTGTAACTCCTTTCAGTCCATAATCACCTTATCTTCAAATAAGAATAAAGTCAATTTTATTGATTTATGAAACAACCTTTAATACAGCAGATGAATATCGGTGTCTGCCAATGGTGAGTTGACATCTTTAACAACAATAGCCGATATTGGTCAGTATTGATGTTCAGTCGATAACATATGTGTGTCAATAATTCGATGTCTTACAGGAGAGTTGATGACTCTGCTGTTGAGCTATCGCACACTAACACATTAACTAGTCAGCCACTAGTTTTCTGTGTTTTTGTCGTGTGTTGCCTCCCACATGCCCTCTCCCTGACTCTTTTCCTCCCCTCTTGGCTGCTCCTTCTTAACCACAACAAGCAGCTGTATCTTCACACACATCGTGCCTTAAAAAATTGAGAGTTGTCCCCTCACTCTCTCTCTCTCTCTCTCTCTCTCTCTCTCTCCCTCTCTCTGTGTGTCTCGCTTTCTCCCTCTCTTTCCCCCTCTCTTTCTTTCACACACTCTCCCCTCTCATCTCCTTTAGAGAGCTTTTGGACAATGATATCGCTGGAAACAGGCAGAGTCTGACAGAGTTGGTAATAATGAATTAAGTCTGTAGCCTGGCCCTGACTCTGAAATTTAAATTATAATTACTCCTGTGGGGATGGAAGGGGTTATTGCCAGAGAGAGAGAAATAAATTGAAGTGAAGTGCATTTCCACTCTGCTTTTAAGACACGCAGACATGCTACTCAATTTGGCCTCAGTGTAGATGTTCTATTCATGTATTTATACCTGAGAATTTGGGTGTGAACAAAAGGGAGTTTTTGATTGTGTGTGAGTTTGTGTGTTTGTGCCTGATGGCCAAGTCGTGGATCTCCACAGGTTTCATTCTGTTCATTAGGTTTACAGGCTAGTTTTTACACAGTCATCATTCGCTCTCCTAGTTACTCTGACTGTGTCCGTATACTGTTTCCTCTACCGATAATAAACAATCAAAATGCCTTATAGCATCTCTTGATTGAATGTGTACATGCGTGTTTGTGAGTGAAGGTGGAGGACGCTTGAGAGATGAACATTTCACAGTTGATGTGCTCGTCTACGTTACTATCAGCGCTGGTGTGCTGTTTTATATGGGGAGGTCAGGGTGGGTGCTTGCCTCCGACCTCTGATATCACCCCCAGTTAAGTGTCTATTCACTGCAGTATCTTTGTTATTTTATTAGCAGCTTTTTTTATACTTTTTTTTTTTTAACAGTTTTTACATTTTTAAAAAAAGAGACAATAAACAAAAAATGTAATGAGAAAAGAAGAACATCAACAAACACAGACAAACCCTAACCCAGGGGTCTCAAACTCATTTCTTTCAGGGGCCGGTTTCCACATAATTGGATCTCAACTGGGCCGGACCACTAAATATGTACATTTACAAACTATCCTCTCACAAACAATATGTGAATAACCTAAAAAAAAGTAAATTTTATAGAAAAATAAGTGCAGTTTTAACAATATTATGCCTAAACTTATCATTTATACATGTTTGTCACACACTGTGTTACACAAACATTTACTAACAGGTGTAATATTGTTAAAAATTTGGAGTTTGGAAATAAAAAAAGTATAATTTCTCATTCAGTTTCTCATTTGCTCAGGTCATTATTCTTCCTGGTTGTTATTCAGGGTTCAACTGGAAAAGTTTTGTTTCAAAAGAGCAAAACTAGTCCAGTTGAACCTAGAAAATTGGAGTTGTCACTATTGATAGGTTATTATGTTATTATTTTATTGTAGATCATATTGATGTGAATGTGGAACCTGAACTAAAATGAGTTCAACACTTTTGATTGTTAATGTCTTCAGTGTATAATGTGCACTTTGCAAATTCAGTCAGCGGGCCAGATCGGACCTTTTGGGGAGCCGGTTTTGGCCCCAGGCCGCATGTTTGAGACCCCTCCGACTCTAAAATACAAAAGTAACGAGTTGAGTCACAATATTATCCCATCATGATAAGACGGTTTATTTAACTTAGGTATTATCTGGTTTCGGTCAATGTAGATCAGTCAGATATATTCTTATGTCACGTCAGTTCATTTCCACATATGTGCGGAATGGTTCCTCTCCCTCTGGTCCAGAATGGGCACCTGTACCCGTCTACTAGAACTGGCTGCTGTACTTCAACATTTATTAAGAAGTTTCATACAACTTGCTACTAAATATATTTAAGAATATACATCCACCTGAGTGTCTACAAATACAGGCATATGTACAGACTGTTGTTTCACATAGACAACTACATATTTGTATCCCAAAAGATACACACACACCTACTGACATGTTTATACTTCCACCATATTCATAAATATTTGTGCACATTTTCCTGGTGTGCATACTTACACATGTTAATAATGAAGCACACAGATATCAAGATATATATGTATCGTTCAGGAGAGTAATAAGGCGTTGTTCAAATGAGGTGTCTCATCTTCTCGGAGAGTTGTCCATTTTTGCCAATAATTAGTAAATTTGGCCAATTTAAGGTTCAAGGAGAAAGTTAGTTTTTCCATGTTGTATATTTCTTTAACATTTTCAATCTATTCTGTCTTTGTTGGGGTGTTTTTGCTCAGCCACATTCTTGTTACAGCTGTTTTAGTGGCTGCCAGCATTATTTTGATCAGGTATTTGTCTCTAGAATTGACTGTGGGTTGTATATTTCCAAGATAAATTATACAGAAATTATGTTTAATCTCCAACCCCATTATTGTATTACTCATTTTTATTGTTTAAATCCAGTAAGGCTGAATTTTTGGACAATCCCAGAAAATGTGAAAATGGTCCACTTGAGGGTTCCCACATTTTCTCCAACAATTTCCATAATAGAGAAGATATAAGTAGGCCCTTTTGCATATGTTTTAATTTGGGAGTAATGAAAAATCCTATCATATTTTTCTATGTAAATTCCTTCCAATGGCCTGATTTTGACATGCCCTGTATTAGCAGCTTAATGAACCCAAGTAAAGGAAGTACAGATTATATAAAGACTTTAAAAAATACCATACTATGATTTTTCCTGTTCAGACAGAATCTCGCCGTTTTTTAGAAAATGCTGGAAAATGTTGAATCTGTGTGTTTTCGCAGAGATGCACAAACATGTCATTCACCTGTTCCTCTATCATCAAATAACTTCTGATCAGAAAGATGTCGACTTGAACACAAATCAGCTTGATGAAATATTCCCAAAAAGACAGAAATCACCTTTGTAAAGCATTTATCAGTTGCCTGCTGGTTGTGTATTGGTTCCACTGACTCACACTGAAGAGACGCGTCGATGACTTATACTCAGCTCGCCACCAGGGGTCATCAACATATTTTGGTTTCAATTATAGGCCTTTTTCTCCAATAGGTTCAGGGTCTTGAACCAGTTCCATTCGGGATTCTTAGTGGTGTCATCTCAGTTCACTATTTAGAATATGTAACAAAACAAAAGAAATCCTACTTAGTTCTTAGAAATAAAACAGATTGCAAGAAACAAGAAAAAAAAATACATATACATGAAAACAAAATATGACTTCATTCAAAAAGGAGTGGGAGGAAGTATAACTTATTTAATCCCATCCCTTCTTCACACAAGAGTTTATCCTTTAGCTTCCTATCAGCATAATATATGAAAAATCAAGTCCCTTGGATCTTTTGTAAATAGTTAACCTCACTTATCATTGTCACATACACATACACATACACCTATATTGAGATACCAGGAAAAGTAAATAAATAAATACACACACACACACACACACACATATATATATATATATGCATGCATACATACAAACCTATTTCTAGTAAACCAACCAGTATTTCCACCTGTTTTAAGTGGAACCTTTCTAATCTACGATGCATTATGTGCAAATTCTTTTCAGTCTTACTAATCGTTACCTCTTTGCTTTGATTATTATTTCTGAAAGCCTGCCAACTCTTCATTGTGCCATTTTATAGCATACACACTCTTTTTTTCTCAGACTTCTGTATTCTTGTTGCTGTCGTCATCCTTTCTTTCCTACTTGTAGTTAAAACATATCTACATACTTGCTGTTTTTGGGTTCCAACTTGAGGCCATTGTCCCAACCTGGATCATTTATTAGCCAAACTGTTTTTAAAACTTAGGTTTGTAGTCTAGAACAGCACTGAATCCATGTTGTTGAAAATGGTTAGTAGGTGAATAGAAGCTCTCTCTCTGAACCCTGCACAGATCCACTGTCAATTTTAAAGTAAAGCATAGGTGCCATAATATTCCTGATGCTTACACTTCATCATCATATACTTTATTTTACTATATTATGATTAAATTTGCATATTAGATTCTGGGCTTTTTCTGAAATTTTGTCTAATTTCATTGTGCATGAATATGACTTTTTTTTTACTTCCTCAAAGGATGATACTTCAGTAGCACTTTTTTTTAACACTGCCTTAACAGTTTTTTTCTTTGTGAAAGCAGTTCCTTGAGTAAACCTAACAATGTAAAATGCAGCCAGTACTTTCAATGAAGAAATTCAGATTGACAAAAGTACTCACAATTCACTGCATTATATGCTAATGCCCAACTATTGGTGTGAAGTGCAGAATTTGTGCATTGGTTTTAGAGAGGTTGTTCAAAATCAAATGAACTGCCACCTTTTCAGAGAGTAAACATTTTTTTTATCCATCTATTTTCTATCCTTTCCAAATATTACCCACCTGTTAGTCTGATAGTGCTTGAAATAATGACGCAAAACATCACTAAAACACTTCCAGTTTACTATCGGTAGTGACTGGCCACTACAACTTTATACAAGTTCTTAATCTTTTTTATTTGAAGTTAACTTTTGCATTGCATTTAAGGAAATGAAAAACTATTGGAATTTAAGTAGTTTTAATATTTCCTTTTGAAGTTGTTCCACTTAACATATTATGCTGTTGAACTTTGCTGTTGTCTAACCTGACCCCTATTTGTTCTTCTTTCATCTAAAAAGTTTTTTGTTTTTTTCTTTAACCTTTTATTGATGCATTCCTCTATGGCTCAACTTTTTTGAGCCATAGACTTAAGTTCCATTTCATGTGAAAACTACAAAGTTAGATTTCAAAAAGCATTCTCAGCTATTCAGTTGAATTAAATTTTCAATTTGTCCTGTGTTGGACTGGACTATAAATGCCAGCTGTACATTTTCAAATGAGCACTGTTAAAGGACATATTCTACCCTTTTCTCTTTTAATGAAATGTCAGGCTATTGACCCGTCTGTCTCTTCGGTGCTAATTTGCCGTCCTCTTTTTGACCTTGTACCCCTGATGCTATGATGTTTCAGAGCCTGTGGAGATCCTTTCACAACCTAAAAGATGTCGGTGTGGTGCAGGTTAAGGTCATCAGAGCCGAGGGACTGATGGCAGCAGATGTCACAGGTAAGACAAGGACCCTAAATCTCAACAAGCCCACTCGAACCCCTTCAGATTCTACATTATCATACATTATTATAAGTTGGTGTTGTTTATTTGTTTATTATTTTACTCATACTTTTTGCTGATACACTCATACATTTTACAATAGCGTGACAAATAGACCTAAATATTTGCTGGTGGGTGAATTCTGTAGATGCTTTAGTCTCAGAATAAGCACTATTTGAATATCTGATAGGTGATGCTATTAATTATGTATGTAATTTTTTGCTTTAAATAACTTTTGCTTGAGTTTTACATCAAGACATTGAACAATTTCTGTAGCACATTTACCTCCACTAGCAATCCACTATAAATCTAGCCAGAGATAAAGTCGGGGTGTAATTTTGGTTTAAGGGATGATCCTCCGTGAGAATCCTCAGAGAGAGTTAAAGTCTACTTTGTGCAAGACGCTAAATTTGTCTCTGCATTTTTAGAAAAGATGCAGGCTGCTCATTTGAATAATAGAGAAAAAGTACACATTTGAACCAACAAATCTCTCTCCCCTCCTCCTCCTCCTTCCTCCCGCTCTTTCCCTGCTTGCTCTCTCTGAATCCTCCATTCTCCATTAATTCTTACTTTTAATTAGGTCTACAGTGGACAGGCCTAGTTTTTCACTCTGTATTATCTAGTAGAGAGAGAAGGAAGTATGTGTGTTCTTGTGTGAGTGTGTGCGAGGGAGAAAGAGAGAGCGAGGGTTTTTTCTCTCCATTTGAAGCAGCCACAGTCCCATTAGCCACAGAGTGGAGCTGGTTGATTTGGGTTATTGCGTGGAGCGACCGGAGCAGCCGGAGTGCAGGGCTAATGGCTCTTTGGCTCTTGTATTTCACTCGGAGCAGAAATTTGCTTCGTGACCTCGTTGTAGACCTCATCATTTAGTCTGAGGTTCATGCATCTGTCTAAAAAAAGATTCCAAAGAGTAAAACTGTAGAAATATAATGTCTATTGGCTATTTATTTGCTTTCCATTTGGTCTCTGCTGGCTTGACACGGACATAGAGAACATGTGCGATTGCAGATCAGTGTCTTTATACCCTGTAGTGATTTTAAATTATCGCTACTGACTCACACCACAGTAAAAGTTTTGTGGTGTCAGCCGGGTCAAATATTTTATAACTACATTGATCGCACAAAGCAAGTGGAAATTATTATTATTATTGGTGTTATTTTTTTGTGGGATTTTTAAATATTTTTTTGTCAGATAATATGTGTGATTATTTTGCACAAAAAAGGAATAACCTCTTTTTGTTCATATTTGCATGCTATATATGTTCTTTTTTTTACAGGAACCTCACAACTAAACTTTTGTTACTTTATAAACACAAGGTTAACATTTTTCTTCTGTTTTCAGTATGTTGTTTTGTTAAAATTAGTGTACAACTACGTAGACGTACAGGAGGTGTAGGTTTAATTGAAAGTGAAACTCAGATTCAAAGAATAAATTAAGTTTTACATTTCCATTTATTCCCCATTATCACATTTCTGTAAATATTTGTGTACCATATGTTTTTGTATTTTGAAAAACAGAAATAGCCTTTAATTTCTCATTAACATTGACCTGACCCTAAGTAAACATTTCTCTTTGAAGACAATATGATATTGTCTTCAAACTAGTGTAAAATTACATAGATGGATAGTAAATAAAGTTAAAATGTAGCTAAAAACTTTGATAACAGGCATGTGGAGAGGTTTTTTCCAGCTTATTTCTGTTTGGATTTCGATGGTATGTGTCTGTGCGCACGTATATGTGTGCCTGTGTGTGTGTGTGTCACTGGCAGAAACAATATCTCTGCAAGAGCCACATAAGAGCCCTCACCACATGAACACCCTATTTTAAAAGCCCAGACCAAGAGAGGGTCAGGAGCAAGGTGAGAGAGAAACAGACGGACAGACAAACAGACACAGAGAGAGAGAGAGAAAAGGAGTGGAGGTCAGTGTGAGAGAAAGAGTTCACCGTCTCTCGCCCATTCATGCTGCCTGTCTCCTCCTCCTCCTCCTCGCTCTCTCTCTCCTGTCTGGCCATCTCTCTCTCTCTCTAATTGAAGTGTTTTTGTGGAGTAGCTCCTCTCCAGCCCGAGTAGGATAACTGAAAATAGTCTCTAAAACCAACAATCCCTTTTGTCTGCCAGCTCTTGTCCCTCTGAGTGGATGCTATACTGCTAGAACATTTCAATAGTAACGCACATTCACACAGACGCGCACATGCACCTCTAGGAGTGGTATCACATCATGCATAGACGCTCATTCATCATCAGTCAATATCAAAATAAATCCACCAAGGAGAGGAAGGTTTTTCACTGTATAAGTGTTATAGGTAAAAAGAATTGCCACTAAAATGCAACTGATTACTTTCTTACATGTGAATCATAATGGAATGTGATTATACAGAAACATGAGAGCATGTAGTTCCTCTTCACCCTCAAATTCCTCACTAAGTTTACGCTTCCTGCAAGGAAATTACAGAGTGCTCCCTCATCTCTGTACCTTATTCATCCTCAACACTTATCTTAGGGCACCCTGAAATGAGTTTGAGCCCGCTTCTCGCTGCAAACCCTCTGCCAGTGATACAGAGACAGTACCCAGAGGGGGGTGGAGCTTTGGTCGGACATTACCTGGATGATCGCTGAGTGGCGCTCAAACCTGAGCGTGTAATTGGTTAAGACAGCCGCCTCTGGTGCTAGCGGCCAATAAGGTGAAAGTTCATCACCAATGACAACTGGCTCTCTGCGGCACACAGACTACCGTGTCATTAAAAACCAAATATTAGAGAAAAAGTGGGGGAGGGATGGAGTTGTGCAGAAATAATTTCCATATCATAATTTGGGTGATTGCATTTAAATTTAATCAGACTTGATTTTTTTTTTTTTTTTGTAGGGACAACATTATAATCATTTATGTCACGGAAACTCCAGAATGATTAAGGTGAATTTCACATGTTTATGACTGTGAAAACTGCAGACAAGTGTTATTTTTTTCTCACATTATGAATATTTGTATAATTTGTCTGCACTTTCCAGTTTTCACTTTTCTATTCACTTTGTTTAGATTATGTACAGTGTAGACGTTTAACACAGATAACATAGTGTGTATTCACAGCTGCAATGAGAATTAGCCTCTTGAGGACCACATCTTTTGTTTTTTAGTGTCTTGTTTTCAATTGTAGGAGTCACACCTGTCAATACCCACTTCAAACACTCTACATCAATATAACAGCACAAACAGATATGAAAGGCAACACCTACAGCTCAGCATTGATCATGGTGACATTTACTTTGCACACCCACTAAATGTCCTGCCCTTGTCACAACATTTGAAGAAAATCACACCGATCAATGACAGTCACACACACGGACAGACACGCTGAAACACATGCACAAATGCAGCAGGGGGTCTGGGAGTGGGGATTAACTTTATTGCGTCTTATTATACCTTGCTAATATTTCAATATTCTCAATAATTTCTCTGAGACATATTTTTTTAACTCCCTGACCCAGCCTTTTCAAGTGATAAGTTTGAACAAACAGCACAACAGCTCCCAACAGTTTTAATAAGAAATAATGATCAAAGCTAGAATTAAGAGTTTTGTTGTGCTTAGTTCATTTTGAGGCAGTTGAAGGGAGGTGGGTTGGCAGGCATGGGGAGCTGGTCTCACTCCTGTCTATGTACAAAGAAGCTGAAATGTGAGATGTTAGTAAACAAATAGAAAATATATAGGACATTGCTGGTTTTGATTATTATAGTACAGTATGCTATTCTCAGGAGGAGCAAGTAACTCTGTGATTATGGGTTGTTTTCTTCTCTTTCTATCCGGCACTCTCTTTTTACTCAGTTACATAACTATAGTAAATTCTGATTTCAAAGTTTTGTCGGAATGAATTTGCATTAATGAATATGATGTATAATGAATCATACATTATATCTGTGTGTAAAACAATACATTACCTGACAATAACAGGCCACTCAAATGAACAAATTTGCTGTAATTCAATAACTGCTTTCTGCTTGTGTGTAAAACTCCACAGAAACAGTTTTAATTCCAGTTTTAATAGTCACACACATGCACTTGTTTATTAACCTAATGTCAGTACAACAAAGCAGATCTCCAGATGTGCTTCCAGATACTCGGTCTGTATTGTTTTTTCTTGCATTCGCATGTTTTTTCCGTTACATCTTTGACACATTTTAGCTTGAAATCACTTATCGCGGACTGATCAATGTTTCTCACACCCCTGCTCTGCTCCTCTTTATCTTCTGCTCTGAACCTCTCTGTCCTTCAGAGCCACGTCGGCCTCTGCGTTCACAGCACCATCTTTTTCTCAAAGTCCTCTCTCTTCTTTCTTTCTTCCACCCCCTCTTTGCGACTGCCCAGGGCACAGTTGTCCTGGAGCTTATCTTCTAGTTGTCCATGTTCTCAGGGTGTTGATAGAAACAGCTTGCAGCTGGTGCACTGATATAGTGCTGTGTAAAATATGTAAGAATCAAATTATTACAGGTCTGATAAGTCCAGGGTAATAGGAGCTGTCATACGGTATAGGGGGTGGAGGATATGTTATCTGTTTTAATAATATGAGAGTTTGGAGATACACAAAGGCAACGGGAATTATTTAATATTCTCATTTGTTTAACATCACATGAAAAACTTATAATTTTTTTTTTTTACAAATCAGTTCTTTTACCTACACTCTAATTATTTATTTTCTTCCGGCAGGTAAGAGTGACCCATTCTGTGTGGTTGAACTAAGTAATGATCGGCTGCAGACGCACACAGTCTACAAAAACCTCAACCCTGAGTGGAACAAGGTCTTCACTTTGTGAGTGACTACTACATTGTCTACTTATGGACTGAATTTATGTCAAGCTGTGGTTTGTATTTTATGACATGAATAAGTAATAATTTGAGGGGGGAAAAATATTTATTGTTGGTTATATTATTGTATGTTATTTTCATTCTGAATTTTCACCCTGAAATATACACTGTTGGCCATAAAGTTGTTTTCAGACACATTTATTTATTTATTTATTTTTTTTATACAAATCAATATTCACCTTTGAGTCCTAGTCACACTTTATTTATCAAGAATAACAACAGTCATTAGTAACAATCATTTCATGAGAAAAGGTCCAAATATTTGATTCCAATTTTATGAGCAATAGTGTATATTTAAAATATGTTAAAATAAAGCTACTCATTCTAAGGAGTCTAGCTATTGAGCTTGTTTATTTTTATTATTTAGAAAAAAGTTTTCCAAAAATATATT
>JAPTGZ010010291.1:0-10103 GCA_029814645.1 Fowleria isostigma
CCACTACAACTACTACTAATAATGATGATAATAATAATAATAATGAGATTACTACTACCAATGATAATAATAATAATAATAATAATAATAATAATGAGATTACTACTACTACTAATAAGAATGATTATAATAATAATAATAATAATGATGAGACTACTACTACGACTGCTACAGTAATTATAAAGTTTACTTAAATAGCACCTAGATTTCATATTTTTCAAGTGCTTTATAATAAAATCTGAAATAAAATGCATAAGCAACAAACCACACAGCTACATACACGGACGCAAACATAAAAACATAAAAGCCTTTAAAAGGGATTTTAATATCACGTCTATGAGTGCAAATACAAGGCTATAAAAGTGCTACTATTATTACTACTTTCATAACTGACTGGTCTGTAACTTATTTTCAAATCTTCATTTATTTCACTCTGACGGGCCCTGAAATGGACTTTGTGTCTCACCGTCCTCCCAGATCTTCTGTGCCTCTGTCCAGAAGGCGATGTTGGGCTCTTCCAGGTGGAACAAAGCCCACAATTTGGAGCGGAAGTTGGGTCCGTGGAAGCAGGCCAGGGTCATGTGATTGCCGTGGAGGCTCATTGAGCCGCCCAGCTGTACGGCGTCCTCAGGCAGAGGCATCTGGAAGAGGGAGATGTGGCAGCCGGCGATTACCTTCAGCACCCCGGGCCAGTGGCGGTGATGAGCTGCGTCCATGTCTGTGTGACAGCCACAGTGATGAAACACAAAATTAGAGGAGACGTCGATGTGGACAGAAGAATCTATTGTGTTTTTACTCCGATGCTGCCAGAATTTAAAAATATGCGGTTTGTGTTTCTGTCATTATCCCATGAGCATATCTGATTACATTCAGTTGTTGAAACACCTTGTCAACAGAAAAATGGTATACAAATTAAACATATTAGAATTACAAATCACTTCACTTCCTTTAAACAGCAGGATCTCGGAGTCACTTGCTGAGCAGTGCCATATTATGCTACTGCCACTGTGAAACATTCCACAAACCCTGAGTGAGGAAGGCATTCTTACAAAGCTCAGCAGCTCCTTTCTCATTGTTGATGACAGGGGTTTTCGGAGGCAGGTAGGGTCCAGGGCCCCAAGTGGAAAGAGCCCGTTTGCTGGTGTCGAACTGCTGAGTAAAAAACTCCTGCAGCTTCATGCCGATCTTGATGAGGTCTGGTGTGGTGGAGCGAGAAATGATCACCTGGAAAATGTCCCACTGCAAGTCTCCATGGACAAAAATCTCACTGGAATAAAAGGAGGAAGATGAAAATGAAAAAGTGTGGGCAAGCAAAAAGGTAGGAAACAGCAACACAGCACGAGTCTGGGTTTTAGAAAACATAAGGACTGTTTCAATAAATTTCAGTAAATTAAATGCAACACTTTTTAAGGACATTAATGAATATAACTTGAGTTCTACTTCACATCCATATTTGGAAAAAATACATAAAAGATCTGATGTAAATTAGAGTCTGATGAAGCAAACAAGCTGATGAAAAAGAATGAAGAAAAACCACTGTGTCTGACACATAAAACAGGGTTCCTACACATTTGAAATGTATACATTCCATACATTTTCCAGATCCTAATTTCCAGCTGTCTTGGCAAAAAAACTCAAATAACTTGTTTTTGAGTAAATAGATGTGTACCATTTAAATAAATGATGAAATTAATAGTTTGTTTTCATTATTCTGAGTATGTATACCATTATGTCACCAAATAATTTCCAGAAGATTATAGCTAGGTGATGTAACTCATACAAATAAATAAATATAGACCAAACCAGATAAATTCAGTGTATGGATTTTGTATTTTAAGTTGTGATTTCACACAAGGTCTGCATTTATCTTTCTTTATCCATTCAGAATCTTGATCCAACCAGTCTTTATATTTGGGATTTATGAGCCAGTCATCAGAGAATTTACATCTAACCATTACGAGTTTTTTACATGTTCAACATTTTTGTTTTATTTCGAGCTTACACACTCTATGTACAGTACTAATCACATAGACATGTACAATATTCAATACTGTTAATATACATCTCATTATGTGTACACAGATATACATTTATGTTTAGAACAGTGGTGACAGTCTTGGAAACGTGAATATTTTTCCATACATTTGTTTCTATTTTCCATACTTTTCCAGACCTGGAAATTTATCAAATCAAATCCCATACTTTCCATACTTGCGTAGGAACCCTGATAAACGATGATAACATCAGTATTTTAATTCATCGTATTGTACCTTTTCTCTGACAGGCTGGTGTCAACGGTGCACAAGTTGACCTTCCACTCGTCCTGAAGCTGGAGATCCGCGTTACTGAACACTCCCATCAGGATGCTGGAGCCCATGTAGTCGACCCGAGCCTCTGTTGAGCCCATGGTGATCTGGATTTTATGGCTTGGTTGCTGGTTTGGGTGTTCGGAGATGTGAGCTAGAAAACAGGTACAGGGTGGTTAGCCGCGTTTTTATGCCACTTTTTGTCAAACATTAAGACAATTCAAGATTCACTGATTTGTGCACCTCGTTTTTTTATTTTACCATTTATACATCCTTAATATTTTGCCTATATTTCTTCTACTTTGTGGTACAGATTTGTATATTTTGTATTCTTTAATGTTTTTCAGAATATGTATTTTCAGTATAATTTTGTGTCTAATTAGTATAAGTATAATTTTTTTATGTTTTTTTTGCACCTTATGAATCTCCTGCTGAATACAACAACAAAGCTGCTACAGTAAATTTTATTAGAATTGTAACAATGATAAAGATCTATTTCATTATATTCTTTTTTTTTAATTTCTTTTCATTCAATTTTTACATGTGCAGTCAAACAGCACATCGCAACAAATTGTCATACAACAGAAAACATAGCAACATATGTCTCAGTCTTAGTGGGCTGAGTAGTCCATGGTTATGTCATGTCCTAGCCTAAAGAGACCAAGATATTTGGGAACTTCACCCAGTAAGATACAACATGGTACAACCCCCATTTCCACTGAAGCTGGGACAGATGTTTTTTGAACATTCCTCAACTTTCTCAGTTGTTTGTTGCTCCTGTCCCAACTCTTTTGTAACATGTTGCAGCCATCAAATTCAAAATGAGTGAATTTGCAAAAATATATAGCAATAAAGTTTATCAGTTTGAGCATGAAATATCTTGTCATTGTAGTGTATTCCATTGAATATAGATTGAAAAGGACTTGTAGGTCCTTGTACTGTGTTTGTATTTATGTTTTACACAACGTCCCAACTTCACTGGAATTGGATTGTAAAACCTTAACATATTTTCAGGTTCTAACACATTACATATACACACATGTAAGGATGAAATTAAGACAAAACAAAACAAAAAAAAACCCCAAAACAAACAGTTATATCAAGTTAAAATGCAACTTAATGGAGGTCCAGTTACTTATAAAAAATGGTATTTCTATTGTATTTTATTCTAATATGCAGGAAACTATTAATAGCATACATACTTTACACAAACAGTTTAACTGCTACATACCGGGGTTAAATAAATGTGTCTAATTAAAATGACGACTGAATAAATTCTATTTACTACTGTTTCACACGTGTAACTAGGTCTGATAGTAAAAGACTTGAATGACAGGTAGAAATAAGTGGGCATGTGTTGTGCTCATGAATGCACAGGTCCCAGAGTTGTGTTGGAAGAATGGACTGAACTCTGGCTCAGGTCCACATTCACAGTTTGAGCTGCTAACGAGTTGCAGAAATACAGCAGATGTCTGAAAAGTTGAGCTTTTGTTTACTTACAGACCATCTCTAGGGTGTTCACGTCTATATTGCCACCCACCACTCCGCCCTTGGAGTCCAGCTTGGAGCGGCCGAGGCCAACAGACATGCTGATCTCCCGGTCCCGGTTGCTGCCTACAGATAGCCGGCCCTGACTCTTCAGTCCGCTGGTCGTCCAGCTGCAGGGGCAAACACATTGTGAGAGCTCCTGAAAGGCTGCTGAATAATGTAAAAGTGCTCCCTATGAAACATAAATGACTCTCATTGCCCGGGAATGAACACAGGTAACTGAAAAGGAAAAGACCGGTGAGCCTCAAGAGAGAAGTCTGACTGACACGTTATGGACTTAAACTTGTATGACTTCACTGCGATGTGCCATCATAATACACCGTCACTAATCTGGGAGCTCTACCATTAGAGGTTTTCTCACTGGTGTTAAAGGATGTGTTAAAATTACTAGGACTTTTTTTTTCTGATTTAGGAGCGTTCGTGTTTACATTTTACAGTGCAGTGATCTCATTAATATTTTTCAATCTGAAAAGCAAACACCTACATTTTTATGTTTAAGGAATATTCTGAAATCCTGAATTATTTAAACAGGTAGAGGTAGAGAGGTCTTCTCTGCCCGACTTGGTGAGAATAGGCAGGAGATGTGTGTGTTGCTCAAAAATGCAGAGCGCCCACACATTTCTTTCCGAGTGGAAGATTCTTTTTTTTTTTTACTTTATGATGACACAGAGCTTATAAAACAGTACTGTCTTAGTTGTGTGGAGTCTTTGTTTGCCACCGATTCAGCAGGATTTTCTGCAATGCTGCCTTAACTGTGGAGATAAAAGTAGTAACGACTGCATATCCCGGTGACCACGAAAATACAACAACGCACGATAGATGAATGGAGCCCATAGGAGTGGGCGATAAGAGGCCACGAGGGCCGGGATATCAGATGAAGACTGGATATGAAGTGAGAGAAAGAAGCAAGGATTCACCCCAGAGATATATTTGTGCGCCACTTCAACAGCTTATTACTCCAGTAGATGTAAACAAATGACGCTGATAATGTCCAGCTTACTCAGTAACATATTAAGCCTATTGTAATCTATCTTCAGGCAATGAAAGGGATCCCATAATCCCTTTTTATTTTTGCCCTTCAGTGATTAAAGCTATCTTAACTTACTTACTCCACTGACTATCTGAGGCACTAAAGCCTACAGGAGTGATCTCACGACAAAAGTGCTTGCATTTACAGTTTTCATCCCTGCTTGACTCATTTGCCAGAATCTTTACTTCCAATTTTAGGCCAATTTTAAAACATAGCAGAGAAGATTTATCCGTCTAAGCCCCGAGGATCAAAATGATAAAGATGTCTGTTTATGTATAAATATTTATTGACCGTTGCATCATCTGTTGTGTGTTTGCCCAGAAGGCACTTAATATTTACATTCAAACTTGAGAGATAAGCTCCATAAGTTTGTGAAAATTTGGACACTGCTTATCGTGAAAGAGCAGTTTTACCGCATTCCACATAAAAATAACAAATAATGTAATAGATGTAAGATTAAGATTTTTGAAAATGCACTGCTTTGAGGTGAAACGGTGACTGCTTACGTATTGTTTCCCATGACGTTGCTCATGTTCATTTGGACGGTCAGCTGCTTCAAGTTGATAGCGAACACCACAAGAGTCTCCCATGGCGCCCCCTGCTGTCCAGCTGCTTTACCATTTTTACTGAAAGATGGGGTAGATGTCTTTGACACCGAATCTAGAGAGAAAATGAATGAGAACCGAGTGAGTTATGACAGTTCTTGTAATCTGGTTTAAAGTAAGTGATCTGGGTTCTGTAGTGACGTACGGTAGGAGACAGGGTCAGCTACAACACACTAGGTTCTAATAAACAGTAGAAAAAGCAGAACATTCTGTGGTTGTGTCCCCATAAGTCCATGCTTCCTGTTATGAAATACTTGGAAAAAAAATAATACTTGGAATATGAGGGAAGATGCAGCAATCATGTCAGTTAAATGTTTACGCTTCAAAAAAGGTATTTCCATTTCCTCTGAGCCATTTACTCTGGGGGAAAAAACCTGCAACCACCACCTCAGATGATGAACGAATTTGGCTGTTTCTATAAACATCTTCACTTGGTGTTTGTGTGCGTTTGTTGCTACAAAATGCAAATGCACCTAATGACTAACAGGTTAACCCAAAATAGACCTTTGACTATCCAAAACTTAATCAATTCCAAGTGAGTGTTCTTGCTAGATTTTAAGAACCTCTGTCAAGCTGTTCGTGTGTTTACATATAATGTTATACCAAACAAAAGCTTCTTGTACAGATGGATGCGTCGAAAAAAAGATTAAGTAAAAGGACAAAGCAGGAGCATTCTACACCTGTCATCCCTGTCAGTTTCTACAAGATCTCAACATTTATGTGCTCAATATATGCTTGTACTGTATGTATGGGGGGGAAAAAAAATGTTTCTTTAATGACCTCTCCTTGGGGCGGAGGAATCAGACACACTCCTTGTGCGACCTGGTGCGGGGGACTTGAGGTGACCCAGGCCCCCAGGGGACATGTTGCTTCCAGTGGAGTGTTCTGAAAACACATTGGGGGATTGGGGTATGTGCTGGGTCCCCATGCTGCCGTCCCAGGTCCTGAAGTAGGCTTTCCGGCTGGACTCGGGGGACAGATGCTGAGTGACGTTTTCAGCCGAGTCTGGGGTGGCGGGGCCAGAGGCTGATGTAACATAAAGGTCAAGACATGCAAGTTAAAGACAGCCTTGGAAATGTCAACATGGAGCGCACAAAGATAATCTTGGCTGAAGGAAGGCCAGCAAGATGGGATATTAAAAATGAACACAGGTTACAGGTTCAATATGGAACAATCCCACATCCGCACGGCCTCATGTGAAGTTTGTGCTGGAACTTGTTTTTTTCATTTGTTACTATGCCAACGACAGTCTCTCTGCTTATGTCCATGGAAACAGTCACAATATACTGATTTCAATGTAAAAGACAATGTGTTTGGAGTAGCAGTGTTACCAGTTATGGGAATTTGTAATAGTTAGTGGTAGTTTTACTAATAACAGCAATTGTAATTTTTAACAGTTGTAATTCAGTTTGCATGCACCCCCCCCCAAAAAAAAAAAAAATCTCTACCTTTAAATGCTCTAATTGAAACGATCATGAGAACTTTTACAAAAATATGCTTACTATAGTAGATTCAGCCTTTACAACCAGATTTTATGAAAGCCTGAACTACAGGGTGTCCCAGGAAAATCAAATATCATTGCCACTTGACCTCACCTCAGTCAAACGATGATTGTGCAGCAATCCGGAACTGAACCAAGATGTAACTGGTATCATAATGAAGCTGAAGTTCTGGCTCATCTGGCAATACCAGTTTTATATGGCTATGATATTTGGTTTCCCCACAATCACAATTTTCCTAACTGTTGCATTTTTTTCTGGGACACCCTGTATATCTTTGACTCTACTCTCATTCTTTCTGCATTTACTTTAATTTTTAACCTCATCTAATCCCTTTTCCCTGACCTTTTTTTTGTCAATTTGTACATGTTTTCTCTCCCAATATGTATACAGTTACTGAAATTTATAAAATATGTGAATGGCACTGGGTCCAAAACTACTCTTGATATTACCTGCTGAAAAAAAACAACAAAACAAACTTACTTGTTAGACTAAACTAGTCATTGGGAAATAGAACCAAGGGTCACCTGGCAGGTTGATTGTCTGGTCTCCTAAAAAGAGGCGCCTGGCGATACTTCGGCGGTACCAGGCCTTCGGGAACGCCAAGATCTCACTCAGCCGTCTCATGTCGTACTTGAAGGAAGCTGAGCCAATGTCACACACAGCTGAGGGGAGAACATTAAGGACACATTAACTGAAGACAGAATCATGATATATATGTTTATGACTTTTCTGAAGTAATTTTTTTCACAAGGATCTAGAACCCTATTGCAACCGATGTCCTGCTGACGATGGGAGTAATAACATACCTGAAATATTGATGAGTGTTGTGTCCATTTTGCCGCCTTTGCCTGGAATGAAGCTCTCAATGAATGTGGGTCCTCCGGAGCGCCTCATCCTGGATAAACTGACCTTCACAAACTCTAGGTTGATACTTAAAGAGTCTTTTCTTCCTGTTACTGATGAAGCCTCCTCGTCCACCGTACCTTAAGGAGAAAAGTAATTGTGAAAATCACATTAGGTTTTGAAGCAACTAATTATTGTTTCAACTTAAAACCTTAAAATTGCAGGATATTATAAATATTAAAATATTAGAGATGAGCTACAAAGCAAAAATAATATTATTCCAAATACTAATCAAGATTTCTTTAAATTTAGAGCGTAATTATAATTTAAGAGGTCTTTATATTTTTGAAAGTACAAAAGTGAAGACAAATGTGAAGTTTAGATATATTTGGGTTGTGGGTGTGAAATTATGCAACGGACTTGATGATAAATTTAAGTTGATCACTTCTTTGACAAAGTTTAAAAAAATGCCTTAGGTATAAAATCATTCATGAATATTAAGTTGAAATGGTGGATCTGTTTTTCTTGTTGATTCTTTTGTTATAATAAGAATGTTCGATGATGTTCACATTTACATTAATGTAAGCAGTGGATCAGTTGAATACGATAAAAATAAAATAAGCTTTTGCTTCTAGCCTATTCCTTTTTTGGTTCCAGTGTTTGTGATTGTTGTATTGAGAGTAATTATTGAGGTGCAGACCAAAATAAAATAAATTGATTGATGTTTTAGTTTTGCCATTCAAACAATAAGAGATAAGAGCTAATGGAACAAGACAGCTTTGGTAATAAGTTCACATTTTCAACATACATCTACCATTTTACAGAATTGTTTTTTTTTTTCCTAAAAATAGAACAGCTTTTTAGATGAAATGACAAAAATGCATCCTAGTATCATTTACCAAAGACATTTTTTTTTTTTACCATAACTTCTCCCTCTTTTCCTTTCCATACCTAACTGCCCTGGACCTGGAGGCAAGCCTGTGACAGCAGATTTCTGTTTTCCAGCGCCGTAGGGGTGGAAGACGTAGAGGGAGAAGTCAGACATGCAAGCAGTGAAGCTGAGGCCTGAGGAGTTACTGGGGGGGCCGCTGAGGTCCGACTGGCTGCTGCTGTGGCGGCTTCTGCCTAGAGGGCTCCCCAGCAATGGAGAGGCTTCAACGAGGAAGAGGAGAGTCAATCAGTCAGTCATGCATTTATTAATTGACAGTTGAAGAGGCTATTAGTCCAGTGGTTATACAAACCTGCATTTGACTTTACTTGGGCTAAACCTACGCTAATTAGAGGAAGTGGTGGAAAGGAATGCTACAAATGCATAAAAAACTTCATAATCATAATAATACGGTATCAGTCTTTTTGACTTCGGAAAACTAAACAAGATCTCAGATAAACAAAAGATGCATACAAAAAAATAAATGGAATAGAGGAATGTGTGAGATGTGGCAAAAAGATTGAAAAGCAAAGTAACAAATGGAAGAAAACAAGCTGAGAGGAACATTAAACTGCACAGAGCCCAGACACTGCATGGAGTGACAACTAATAGATATGCTCCAGGGGATTCAAAAGATTTTCACACAAAAATGTGTTTCAGTTCTCACTTATCTCTGAATATATTATAGTATCATTATGACTTTAAAACAAACTGCTGAGTCATGCCTTACACACCTTTACTGGGTGGTAGTTTGGGTATGTGCTGCCCAGGTGGAGTGGAGGAGGGTGGGTGTGTTCCGTCAGTGGCGTGGGCTCCTGTGGGGGTCTCCAGCTCTCCACGGTTAGAGGAAAAGACCAAATCTAATGAAGGGAGTTTGAGCATACACTCCACCCTGGACATTGGTAAACAGCTGAAGCGGATCTGAGACGGCTGGAAAAACAGACAATAATGGAAGTTTTAGGCTGAATTTCCATAAATCAAACTGTTATAAATGCAAGTAAAACAGATGACCTCTGATAACACTGCTTAACTCATGAAGACCCAGCATTATTTTTGTGTCAGTTTCCAAATAAAATTTTCTCTATATTTAACATTTTAACCCAAAAAAGACCCAAACATCTACCATCTACCAAAATCATGTACTGATATAAACTGTTTAATCTCTGTTGATCCTGTAATACATGTAAATAACTGCTGTAAAATATAATCATTCATCTTTTCATGGTCATCTGATATGACCCATTTGGATGTTCAGAGGCTCTGCAGTTACTGTGGAAACACAGTCATTTTCTACAACATTGATTTACCAGTAAAACCCATGTCGTTGGATCAATGACAGTG
>JAPTGZ010010400.1:0-10095 GCA_029814645.1 Fowleria isostigma
CCCTGGATGTTCACTGGTGCGGGTGGAGTGGAGTGGCGTCGGCGAAAGTCCACCAACATCTCCTTGGTCTTCCCGGCATTGAGAAGAAGATGGTTCTGCTGACACCAGTCCACAAAGTCCTGCGTTAATCCTCTGTACTCTGCATCATCGTCATCCGTGATGAGTCCAATGATGGCAGAATCATCAGAGAACTTCTGCAGGACACAGCTGTCCGTGTTGTGTCTGAAGTCAGCAGTGTAGAGAGTGAAGAGGAAGGGCGCGAGCACTGTGCCCTGGGGCGCCCCCACACTGCAGGTCCGGACTTCAGACACACAGTCCCGGGCTTTCACAAACTGGGGCCTGTTTGTGAGATAATCCAGGATCCAGTCTGCCAGGTTGTAGTCCACCCCAGCCTTCTCCAGCTTCTCCCTCAGGAGCCCCGGCTGGATGGTGTTGAAAGCACTGGAGAAGTCGAAGAAGAGAATCCTGACAGCACTGCCCGGTTTCTCCAGGTGGGAGAGAGAGCGGTGCAGCAGGTGGATGACAGCGTCCTCCACTCCAATGCCAGGACGATACGCGAACTGCAGCGGGTCCATCGCTGGGCCCACAGCAGAGCGGAGGTGTCCCAGGATCAGCCTCTCCAGTGTCTTCATGAGGTGGGACGTGAGAGCCACTGGCCTGAAGCTGTTGAGGTCTGTAGCGCGCGGTGTCTTGGGCACTGGTACTACGCAGGAGGTCTTCCAGAGCTGTGGTACCACCCGCAGCCTCAGGCTCAGGTTGAAGACGAGCTCCATAATCCCACACAGTTCATCTGCACAGGACCTAAGAAGCCTGGAGCTGATGCCATCTGGTCCAGCTGCCTTCCTGGGCCTGATCCTTTTCAGGAACAACAACATCTGGGGAGCCATTCGGGAGCCCAAAGAGCCAACTCTTTTTAGTGAACCGAACCAAAAGAATCAGTTCTCTGAAATGTGTTGAACTTCCCATCACTAATATACACTAAAAAGTTTATGGTTATGAATAAATGAATCTTTCATCAACAAAAAATAATTCCTTAGCTACTTGTATAAACTCAATTCGAATAATATAAAATAAAAATGTTCTAAAAATGTTACCAAAGCTTAAACAAGATAACAGATATATAGAAAATAAAAATAATGAAACAAAATATGGTCAGGAATGTCAATTTTATTATAAATATATATATTGTGTTTTATATTTCAGCATTAATTCTCATTATTTTGTAATCAGTACTTGACATTTAATGTAGTTTTCAAAAAAAATTTCAAGTCTCCCCTGGGCTTCTATAGTACCCCACTTTGAGAATCCCTGTATTAATATATAATAGATGTACATCATTTTGTCTCAGTCATTTTAAAACTTAGATGATCTTGCACAGCACTGCATTTCTGAGGAAGGTCTTGATTTGATTTTTTTTTGGAATGTGATGTTTACTCCTGCTTGGGCACAAATTTCTGCGCCTCGAGGCTCTCCTTTCTCTTTTATTGAAGGGGGTTCTACTGCACACATGTCATTTATAACAATAGTGTATTGTGGTAAACAGAGAGCCCAGGTGAATATTTTTTGTGTTCCAAACAGGAAACACATCACTTGACTGTTCAATGAATGACTGAAAACATTTTTAAACTACACTTACATGCAGATTGTACACAGATAGTTTTTATGCTGGGGAGAGCAGACTTATGGGAAAAGATGTTCGTCTATTTTTATAAGTAGTGGCATAAAAATTGTTTGGTACATCATGCTTTAAAATTTAAACAATATATTAATACCAATATCTAGGGACTGAAGTTAGAAAATGTGTCATTCCTGGTTTGAGCTTCACTTCCCATCATGCATCCTGGTACTGGTCCTCCTGTCCAACCTGCCACAGTCAACATGACTGTAAGGCTATTGTATTCCTGAATTACTGCATCTCCCAAAATATTGGTCCTATCAACTTGTCATTTTTGATATTCTCTTTCTTGACCAAAAAATACATGAGTATGACAAACTGCAGCAGTCA
This sequence comes from Fowleria isostigma, assembly GCA_029814645.1. Lineage (NCBI taxonomy): Eukaryota > Metazoa > Chordata > Actinopteri > Kurtiformes > Apogonidae > Fowleria > Fowleria isostigma. The sequence continues at coordinate 2,006 of JAPTGZ010010400.1, forward strand.
GCTCTAAACAGATTTTGTGTGAGGCCCAAGATGCACGCACGCACAGAGTCCGCTTCCCTTTTAGATACGAGCTGTATCATGTATAGCTTGTGTCAAGTCTGGCTCCGAGTGCTTGACAAATAACACGCACAGAACAGGAAAGTCTCCGGTACAAAGAGATTTATCAGTGTAAGAGCACCAGACAATACATGAACATGAGCAATCGTAATCAAAAGGACATCAGGCCAGGTCTGCGGTGATTGACAAAGAAGGGGCAGAAGAGGGTCTGTGACAGACTTTTATACCCCCTCTGGTTGCCTAGGAGACACCTGCCCAAACATCAGGTTACCAAAGCATTGTCCAAACAATAGGTAACCATGAAGTCGCTCAACCAAATATCCAAGGAGAGAAAGAGAGAGAACGAAAGAGAGAGCGAAAGAATGTACCCTAGCGGTCATCACCCCCCCCCCCCCCCCCCCTTAAAAACTGGGAACCTCTAAGAAGGTGTTACTTACATCACTCCCTCTGTAAACACACAACAGTTTCACTTGAATTCCAGTTTTTTCTTTTAATCATCCTTTTTATTTATTTTAGTTAACAAAAACTAAAATTAAAATAAACATTTTGGTTATTTCATTAGTTTTCATTAACAATTATAACCTAGGCGCACACCAGAGTCCCATTCTCAGAGATCCACTGGCATCATCAGTTCAGCAACCTCTCAGTTGGCATGACTGAACTGAGCCACCATCTCTGAGATGAACGTGTTGACCTGCAGATGAGGTTTTGTGTTGAAAACCTTTTGACACATGGGACATCGATATATGACACTAGCACTCCAGTATCTAGAGATACAGGATTTGCAGAAGTTGTGTCCACATGATGTGCTGACTGGATCAGTGAACACATCCAGACAAATGGAACACAGGAACTGATCTTCAGATTGGACACGACCGGCAGTAGCCGTAGATGGTGCACAGCCCCTACCCTTTAACAGAGGACACTGATCTCTCCAGTGTCCTTTCTTACGGCAGTAATGACAAACATCTGATCTCCTAGGTCTACCAAGGCACCCAGACTGACCATGTTTCTGAGGACTGTCATGTTTAACAACTGGAGGGCGTGGACCTGAGTCCTGAGACGCTACAGAAGGCGCATGTGAACGCTTACCCCGATGTAAGAGCATGTAATTGTCAGCCAATTGGCCAGCTTGTAGCACATCATCCAGCCTCGCCACATTCAAATGAGTCACGACGTCATGCGGCAAACTATTCCTGAACTGTTCCATCACAATGAGGTTGGTGAAGCCATCAAGGGAAGTAACATTCTCAGCAGCGCACCAGCGCAAACAAAGGGACTTCAGTTCCCTAACAAGTGCCACACAAGACGAACAATCCTTTAGTGCAAGTTGCCTAAATTTCTGCCTATAGGCTTCTGCCGACAAGTCGTATGCCGCCAGGACAGCACTCTTCACCTTGTCATAGGACGGATTCTCATAAGCACTCACGGCTGAATATGCTTCTGCCGCTGCGCCGGTCAACACACCTTGAAGGAAGATGAGCCTGTCAGTGTCGGACCACCGTTGGACGTCAGCCACACGTTCAAACAATTTAAAAAACATAACTGGGTTCTTCTCACTAAACTTAGGAAGCAGGCGGAGGTTAGACACGAGGTTAGAGTCATCACAAGGATGCACACGGCCCGGACCCCCAGATGGGACAGCGGGAGGCTGCCCACCCGAAGGCCGGTGAGCTGTTAGCTCCTCCGGCAGGCACCGCAACTGGTCCTGCTGCTCCAACAGCCGCCCCATCAAAAGGCCCTGCTGCTCATGCTCACCAGCCAGCTGCTCGTGCTGGTCAGCCAGCTGTGCAGAGAGCGTGGACACGAGCATCTCTGTGGAGTCAGTCAAAGGTGATGGTGGCCTCGCCAACGTTTTTGCAAGCAAAGGCTTCCCCAGCGACGATGTCATGACAGTCGGTACAACGTTGAATGCACCCTTGTCCGATAAAGCCCGCTTAATAAAGGATACAGAATGATGTTGCGCAATGGCCGTCAGCCGGTCCGTTTTACACATGTCCAAAGATTGTGCGCTAGGCGCCTCGAATAAACTTGAGAGGTCCATAACAAGCGGCAACCAACTAATCCTGTAAGTGCATTAAACAGACCCACTGCAGCAGAAATCACTGCACCAGGAAGTTCCCCCTAACTACACAACCCCAAACTAGCTAAACTTAGCCTATCTTCGTGCAGTTCGTGGTGGGAAGATTAAGCACGAGCTCAGCAGGGCGCAGAGCGCTTTGTGAACAGAACGCGGTGCAAAACCCTCTGAAGTGCCCCCTAGATGGTTGCCAAGACAACCAACGATAACCAGTCCGTGCCACACTAAAATCCCAATAGACACAAACCCATATGGGGAAAGTGCCCCTAAGCCTACCAGGGAACCTCCGGAAACAAGTGAATCAAGAACTGCACTTACCTCAAGTTCGAGTGACGACCAGAACACTGATGCCAAGGAAACAGGATGTGAACAAATGGAGAAATGGACAAATAAGACGACTTATTTCCCAAAAAGTTCATAAAGAACGAGCCCCCAATTGTTAAGACTGGTTCTGAGTGCATGACAAATAACACACACAGAACGAGAAAGTCTCCAGTATGAAGAGATTTATAAGTGCACAAGCACCAAAAAATACATGAACATGAGCAATCATACTCAGAAGCAAGTCAGTCCAGGTCCGCAATGATTGATGAAGAAGGGGCAGTAGAGGGTCTGTGACAGACTTTTATAAACCCTCTGGTCACCTAGGAGACACTTGCCCAAACATGAGGTAACCATGGAGTCACTCAACCAAACATCTGAGGAGAGAACCAGAGAACATCAGAGAAAGGGGAAAAAACATATCCCTAGAGGTCGTCACACTTGTTTTTGTAAAATTATTTCTTGGGATCCCCTTGTGCCACCACTGGTTGTCTACTTTTTCTACTTGTTTTGGAAGAACGGTGTTCATCCCTCCAGTTTCAAGACACACAGACTCTGTGGCCCACCTCACATACTATTGTTTCTTTTTCCTTAATTTTCATTTTTACTTTAATTATTTAGTTGCCAGCTTGCTCTTGGCATAAAACTTGTGCTTTCTAATCAGCTGAGTGAATGTAGAGCAGATCAGGAACCTGCTCCAAACATCATAGGTAAATACGTTTTGTTCTTTTTGCATCTTCTTTGCAGTAGTTACATTTTTATTTGGACATCTCCAGGTCTGTGTGCTCACTTAGAGTACATTTTAACAAACTCAAACCCAATTTTCACTGAAATTGTATCAATGAATTTATGCTATTTATAAACTTAAATAAATTCCTTATCTGTCTTTGTGCATTTTTAGCATTAACCCTTAAAGACTTGAACAGCAACTGACAACAACAACCATCTACTGAACTAAACTAAACTGTTTAATACCTGTCGATCCACCAATCCTATCAAAACATGTAAATAATTGGTGTAAAATGCAGTTATTCATCTTTTCATGGTCATCAGATATGACCCATCGAGACCTCAAAGGCTCTGTAGTTACATGGAAACAACATCATCTTCTACATTGATTCAACAGTAAAAAACCCATGGAGTTGGATCAATGACAGTGGATGGACACATATTTTTGTGTTCAGTTAATGATATATTTGCTTAAATTTTTTTTTAAAATTTTTTTTTTTTTAAACAGAATACACCTCAACTTTAATCTGAGCTTCCGTGAACATCTATATCCTCCTGAGACCTGGATAAAGAGAAAGTTTTAGCTTTTTTACATCAAACAATTGTCTTGATTGGAAACTGCATAATGCAACAGTTTTGCCAATATTCATCCAATCAAACCAAATTTTAACATGCAACATCTCTGTGCAAGTCATACCAAATAAAACTGGTTGTAACACATGCAAAATGTGTTTTTTGTTAACTTTTCTTCTGTCTGTCATAGTGATTTTAAACTAATGCCAAATTATTGGAAATTTAATTCTCTATCCATTACCTTCCTCATTGTCATGCGTAGATATATAGAATTTGAGTTATATCATCTAAAGTGACCAGGGCTCAAGCGTCTAATTTGCATATTCACTTCTGTCTGGAAAACTGAGGTGGATATTAACTAATTTTGTATTACTGACTTGAGGTAGTTGGATATGGTCTTTCATTTGGTACCAATTTTGTTGATCTTTTATGACCCTGAAAAGTCAAACTCAAGGTCATCATTTTCAAAATACGCAATTTTGGACCGGAACTCCCTCAATTTTGCAGAAAAATGACTAGAATCAGATTATAAAGCATAAAAATGTTGGCTAAAGTTCTCTTTCAAAGGCCTCCAGCAAGTTCACTGCCTATGAGTTTAATTTTTATTTATCTATATATGTTTTTAATGGAATGCCCTTTGCAATAAACAGCTTTTTTTTTTTTTTTAAGTAAAACTGTGAAACTTTTGTCCCCTACAGAAGACAAAAATGCATTACTGGGTCTCAGGAGGATATGATTAGTAAATTAAATACATGAAAACACATGATTTTTACTGAAAAAAAGCAAAATACAGAGGATAATATTATAATAAATCAGGATAAATCATTTAAAAAAGGTTAAATCTAGAGGAAAATTCATATTGGAATTGCCACAAAAGTAACATTGGGTCTCAGCAGCATCTGAATGCAGTTCTTGTAGTGTTGCATGCTGTTTTTAGCTGCAGAGTCCAGATAATGAAATAAAATGATAACAGCGATAGATAAATGGTAGAACATTGCAAGGTAAATCAGTAAATTATAAAAAGGAATTGAATGAACCCCTTCACTATATGAATAAATGAGCAACTAAAAATATTGTAATTGTAAAATATGAGCCAATAAAGTACCAGTTGAAGCATCCATCTATTATCCATCCTCCAAATTGTACATATGTGATGTATGGAATAACACTTTGCAATTCTATTGAAACAGGATGATCTGGTACTTTTTCTCCAAATGTGTGATCATCAGTAACTTACATTTCTGAGAAACAGTTTCCTGCAAAAACAAAGCTGTTCTTTCACAATAATGAGTCTATTTTGCATAATTAGTTGCAGAGAACTTTCTTGTGTCTTCATAGACTTTACCTCCCCATTTTCAACCTGGTTATGACGCCGACACTGACCTCCATGACTTTGTGATTGATGGTTCACGAAAATCCTAGGAGTGAGGTCTTAACCCAGAAAGACCCAGTGCTACCCCGAATATTTTTTTTCTCTCTATTTAACCTTTGCTTAAGTGATTTATTATCATTTATAGCAATATTGCCCTCTGTATTTTATGTTTTTCAGTGTAAGTTATGTATTACCCTATATTTAATTTCCTGTTTGCTTAAGATGTACATTAACACTCAAAAGAAATTCAAAGGTTATAACATCAAAACAAAAAAAACTGGAGAAAAAGTGAAATTTTCAGCAAAAATATCATTAACTGAATATACAAACAAGTGTCTCCATCCACTGTCATTTGTTGAACTACACATGTTTTAGTGATGAATCATTGTTGTCGAAGGGGATGGTGTTTTGAAATTCACTATGGAGCCTCTGAACGTTCAGATGGATCATATGTGATGACCATTAGAAACTGAGAAACTGCATTTTACACCAATTATTTACATGTATTGATAGGATTAATGGGTCAACAATTTACATCAATAGATAATTTTTGTTATTTGTGGATGTTTAGGTCTTTATGGGTTAATGCACAATTCAGATTTTTTGGGTGAAATCAGATTTTTTTTGTGTGTGTGTCCTCGATAGAGCTGTACAGTATGTTGTTTGAGCATCGTCATCACAATGTACGTGTGGGTAATAGTCCCACTGCAGCTCCTGTAATGTAGGAGGAAAATTAACTCAACTTGTTTTCATCTAATTTCAAGGGTATCCGACACATTCTGCCCACAGCCATCCACCAATCATAATAGTTCAGTTTGCTAAAGCAGACCACGCCCCTGCCCATGGAGTGAGTTGCTGGTAACAACAACAACAAAAAAAAAAGAGCAACAAACAAGAGAAAGTCACTGAAAATAAGGAAGAAAATCACCACCAACGAAGAAGAAAATCACCGAAAATGAAGAAGATCACCTAAAACAAAAAAAATTAGCAAAAACAAAGAAGTAAATAACCAAAAATGAAGGAAATGACCAAAAATGAAGAAAATCCCTGAAAACAAAGAAGTAAATTGCCAAAAACAAAGACTTAAATCCTAAAAAACAAAGAAGAAAATGACCTAAACAAGAATGAAAATCACCAAAAACAAAGAAGAAAATCACAATATATATCGCAGGGTTAAAAAAAAAATAAATCCCAATGTCAGCCAATATCGTGCAGCCCTCATGCTCATTCATATTACATATTAAATGTGACTTCTATCAGTTTTGAGTATGAACTGAATGCGACCCATGTGGACCCACATGCGCAAAAAATGTCCTGATGTAATATGTGACCGCGCAGACACGCACTGTGTTTATGGAAGTAAATATATTTTTGCCACCAATCCTCCTCCTGGGACACAGAATTGCGATGTTTGTTGCATTTCAATAACATAAAGGTCGGATAAATGCAACCTGGACATTCAGACTAAAGTCACATTGTGTACATTGATACATATTCGATATGTATCAGATTTAGGACCACATATGAAAGTGGCCTGGGTCGGATTTGTGCTGTTCAGACTGTGTTCAACAGATCGGATATAGGCCACATACGGGCAAAAAAATTGGATTTGAGTCACAGTTACCGGCAGTCTGAACGTAGCCAGTCAACTAAGAAAAAAAACAAACAAAAAAACAAAAGAAAAAAAAATTAGACAAAACAAAAATCCTGGATTAGCTGATATTTGACATGTCTAAAGAGTTTTCACCAAGGTCTGAAACTACAGTGAATAAATTTACATTCACAATAGAATCCCACTATTATTATGAACTTAACAGGGGTCTTGTAAACATCAGATTCACTTACATATTCAGAATTTTTCTCATTGTACCATTTTCCCATTCAGGCATGTGGGACATAATAGTATCATTGCATTTTAAGGATTGTTTTTTTTTATACACATACACAACCCATTTGGGAAAAGAATGTAATTTGTGCATTTTACTGTTGTGATCAGAGGCGTCAAAAGTATTCCCATTCATTATTCAGACAGAAGAAAAGATACTAGGGTTCACACAGACTATGTAGAAGTCGAATATATCAACTCAAACTTTTTACTCAAGTAAAAGTGTAAAAGTACCACCTGATTGGACATCACCATCTTGCAAGGGAAGGCCAGACAACAGTCAGCTGCTCGTTTACATGAAACCAGGCGATGTTTGAAGAACTTGACCTTCTATCAAGTACACAGTGCCCAAAGAAAAATTTAAACAATTTTGTGAGACTGGTCTAGAGTCCAATTAATATCCGAATTAGGGAAAACTCATCAATTTGTTAATATTTTAGTATATTATTGCTCTGTCCCGTTCCAGGAGAGCCCCAGACCTTATCCAGTTTTGAGTCCATCTTCCGAAAGAGTTCAAAGATTGTAATCAGCTTGGCAGTGTTCAGAGTTCCGGTGTGGGCAATCCTCGCTAGACCATCCATTTTGGTTGTTGATGTTTTCTCAAACCCCGAAAAAGCCGCCAACAAAAAAATTAAGAGACCACTACAATTTTCTCTGTAATCCTCATGTGTGCATGTATGACAGCCATTCCATTCATGTGTCAGTTGAATTCCAACACAAACACGCCTTATTCTACTGAAAAAACACCTGATGTCTTATTTAAGAAGAAGTACAAAAACTTCTACAGGTCCATCACTGTCTTTTTCCAATAGGACTACCTGGGTGGCCAAAACGGTGCTATTAGTACCACAAAAGTAACTGGAATCCAAAACGAACCCTTGAAAACTACTGGACTTCTGCTCTGACAATGTTCCTAAATTCTGAGGACTGTTTTTTCTCTCAGGTCAATGCTCCTGGTGTTCCTCAGCTAGGTCCATAAAGGTGTGGATGACCTGCGGACCACCAGATGAAGGTCCAGCCCAACCTCCAAACCTACTTTGAAAACTTCTGGAATTGAATCAAGATGAAGATGG